>JAJPUD010000116.1:662814-774635 GCA_023553655.1 Myrmecobius fasciatus | reverse complement strand
TATATATATATATATATATATATATATATATATATATATGCCAAATTTCTAAACTTCATTGATGGGTTTTGATATTTTTTTCTTTGATTTAAACTTTGTTTCTTGATCAGCAGGATGATTTTAGAGAGGACTGGAGAGACCTACATGAACTGATGCTAAGTGAAATGAGAACAAGGAGATCATTATACATGGCAACAAGGAGATTATACGATGATCAATTCTGATGGACATGACTCTCATTAACAATGAGGTGATTCAGACCAGTTCCAGTGGTCTTGAAATGAAGAAAGCCATTTGCATCCAGAAAGAGAGAACTGTGGGAACTGAATGTGGACCACAACATAGCATTTTCACTCTTTTTTTTATTTGCTTGCATGTTATTTTGTTTCTCATTTTTTCCTTTTTATCTGATTTTTCTTGTGCAGCAAGATTATTGCCTAAATATATATGCATATATTGGATTTAACATGTTTAATATATATTGGATTACTTGCCATCCAGGGGAGGAGGTGGGGGGATTGAGGGGAAAATTTGGAACACAAGGTTTTGTAACGGTCAATGTTGAAAAATTATCCATGCATATGTTTTGAAAATAAAAAAAAAACTTTGTTTCTTTAAAAAAAAGTTTTTGTTTAGGGGTGGCTATCTATAGCAAGGTGAGGTGAGCAAGAGATAAATAGGGAAATCTAGGCAACATAACAATAAAAAATGAATGAAATTTTTTTCAAAAATTATATTGGTTTAGTATAATGTAAAATAATCATCCCTAATCCCTGGACTCCCCTTGGAGCTCCTCATTTTTGGAGAGAAGATTTCCCTAGGGAGCTGTAGTTCTTGTTTTTAATCACATTTCTGAATAGTCCTTATGGTAAAGACTGGAGTTTCCCCAACTTAAAAGCAAGAGAAGCTCAGAGTGTGGCTGCCCTGAGAAATCAGAGCCAATATTCCAGGAGAAAATCATCAGTCCTAGAAAACGTGGTGTAAACCCACCAGCCTTGATAAACTATGATCATGACATGGTCACATAAAACAGGAAACCATGCTCCCCCCATTTTCTCTATTCTACTCTGTTATTGTTTATTAAGTTCAGAAGAAAAGGGGAAAGTAATTTAAAAAATTAAAAAGGGATCTAAGAAATAAAGAATGTTGGCTCTGTTACTGAGGGATCTCACTGGGGTCAATTGGCTCTTGTATTTGAGCATTCCTAACCAAGTTCCTCTGTGTGTGTGTGTGTGTGTGTGTGTGTGTGTGTGTGTGTGTAAAATGTATTATATATCGTGTATCTAGGTTTGTATGACCCAGCCACATAGTCACACATTCATATATCTCCATATATATTTTAACATTTAGAAAGCTAATTTACACACACACACACACAAAACATAATTATATAAGTTGGGAGAGTCAGAAAGGAAGAAAAAGTGTATAATAAAAGAATAAGCTTCTTTTTACTAGGGTTACATGGACTCTATAAGACACTAAATAGGCACAATTTGTTAATTATCAATCACTTGTTACATCTGCTTCTGCATTGGACAATTGCCTCTTTTTCAGAGGATCACAGTATCAAGGGACTTGGGACAGTTAGGGGTTGGACCATTGGGCACAGAGCATTGGCTTGAAACCCAACTCCCTGCATTCAAATCTGTCCTCAGACACTTACCAGAAAAAGTAAGTGACCCCAACCAAGTCACTTAACCCAATTTACCTCAGTTTCCTCAACTGTAAAATAAGCTGGAAAAAGAAGTGGCAAATCAGTCCAGTCTATTTGCCAAGAAAATTCCAAGTGAGGTCACAAAGAGCCAGAAATAACTAAAAAAGACTGAAAAACAAAAACCAAAGGACTTACCCAAGGTCACAAAGATAATCTACGTCAGAAGTAGGATTTTAATCCAGGCCTTTTTTTACTTAAGCTTAAAAGTTCTTCTTTATAGGTACCTTAGTATAATGAACAGGGAAGCCACACCAGGACACCGAGACCCACTTGCAAAGCAGGCACTGATCCACACTGGTAGAGACACTGGCAGAGACAGGAGTTCCTCATACCAATAGAAATCATGTGTTTGGTTTGAAAAGGTAAATCACTTCATCCCGTTCAAGCAATCCTTCTATTGTCTGTACTCCTTTTTGTCTTGTCTCCATGTCTCGTGCCCTTTCTGTCTCAGTTGTTGTAGAATTATTGTATTGTAGAGATCTGAAGGTGACCCAAGTGATTAAAATGTAACTGAGACATATTCAACCAAATTAATAAAAATACTATAAAACAGATAATGCTGCATACTTAAAATTAAGCCATTATGGAGATCACAGGGATCTTTATGTATGGATCAATGGCGCCTGTTTCTCTTTCAGTCTGAGATCACTGATGTAGCAGATCTAGGATTGTCAATTTTCATTATTTCCCTTTTTATATGAGCATGGATAGGACAGTTTTCTCACTAAATAGGGAAATCCAGACTCAATTACTGATCCTTACCCATCCTGATTATGTGGCCCTGGGAAATTACATGCCCTGCTTTCGGTAACTATTTCAGTGAAGATACCATCCAGCATTCATTCTTACTTCTAAGAGTAGTTATAATAGCAATAATAAAAAACAAACAAACCAAAAACAGCAACAACAAAAACAGGTATAGTATCTGTCTCTATGTATGGAGTTAATTGGAGGGAGAGGGGAAAGTGGGACAAGAGCAGGAGAAAATGAGAATGGATTTAACCTGGAGACATTGCAGGTTGACTTTCAGACCATCACAATAAAGTGAATATTACAACAAATGAGTTAGATGATTTTCTTGTTTTTTACTCATATAAAAATTTTATTTATGCTATTAGTTTATTAAGCATATAATAATATTATGCCTAAATACATTAATTAAAAAATGATCTATTGTCAGAACAAAAATACTAGGAATCACCTGAGCCTTCAGAGTCATAATTTTTTGCTGATAGAGGGTCTGGCCTCCATGTTGATGGCTGCTGACTGCTCTGGGTGGCGGCTGCGGCAATTTCTTAAAATAAGACAAGAAAGAAGTCTTCTGTGTGGATTCACTCTTCCTTTCATGAAAGATTTCTCTGGGACACGCCATGCTGTTTGACAGAACTTTACACACAGTAGAACTTCTTTCAAAAGTGGAGTCAGTTCCCTGAAACCCTGTCACTGCTTTGTCAGCTAAGTTTATTTTTGTGTCTCGAGAAATAGAGAGGCCTGAAAAGGTGAAGAAAGATTGGAGAACGGCGGCTCAGGGGTGCTACCCAGACACACACATTTGATGATTATGTCCATCTTATATGGATATGGTTCATGGCGCCCCAAACAATGACAACAGTAAATGAACGGTCACCAATCACAGATCACCATAACAGACATGAAAATGAAGAAAGAGTTTGAAAAATTGGGAATATACCAAAATGCAACAGAGAGATATAATGTGAGTGAGTATATACTGTTGGGGAAAACGGTGTGAATGGACTGGCATGGCACAGGGTTGCCACAAAACTTTAATTTTTTGCCTAAAAAAAGAATATCCAGAAGTACAATAAAACAAGGCAAAGCTGTATTCATCCTGTGCTAAGACAGGATGGAGTTGGGATAGGGAAGAAAGAGGAGGGGCTGGGAAAACTCATGTGAGCTAAAAATAGCACTTTTAGCAAGGCTACCACCCCAGAAGAGTGACCCAGAGAGGATAAATAATCATGTGCCTATGAGATACAATGAAATGAAAGACAAAAACAATAACACTAAATTCCTGACTCAGGTCTAGGGTCTCATTCATAATAAACCCAGTTCTCATCTCTTGATGTTTCAGTCAAGACAGGAGATGGGTTACTGTTGTTTGGACTCTGGGTCACAACCTATGTCCTCACGGGCTAAGAATTAATCATTGGCAAGGAAAGGGGGTGTTTAGAAACTAGTTAACCTATGCAAAGAGGGAGCCAGGCAGCCAGTCTTTAGCTACTACAGTTTGGTAGCAAGAGTGGCCAACTGGCCCAGTGGTTCCTCATAGGGATGGATTTTTCTCTCTCTTTTTATTTTCTCCCTTTTTCTGAGAGACAATTGGGATTAAATGACTTGCCCATAGTCCTACAGCTGGTAATTAGTAAGTGTCTGAGGCTAGACTGGAACTCAGGTGACTAGTGTAACATCCAGCTGCCCCAAAAGGGATATTTCTCTTGACCATAGGGAACCTTGGGTATTCAAAAGGAGAAACCGGCTGAAATCATCATTCTCCTTTTTAGCTGAGGAAGCCTACTTTGAAGTGTCCTTGGACAAGTAGTCACTGGGCTGACAAACAGCCTTCTCTCTCTGAAAAAAAAAATCGAATTTATAAAACTTGGCACATCATGTGGTATGTAACTTGAACATTTGCTCAGATTAACACTGCAGTACCCACCAGGAAACCCACAAAAACACCACACCCAGCAGCCACAGAGAGTTAGAGGCTTTCTTCTCCTATCTTTGTACCCATGATTGGGCCCAAACCACATAATCTTAACTCGGATATTTGAATCTTTATGTGTGCACTCCAAGAGAAATCCCAATGGCCTGCCAGAAGTGGTTACCAGAAGAGTCAAAAGAGAAAAGGATTGGGTGATGAGTGAGTCACTTTGAGGAACACACAAACAGAATCCGAATCAAGCCTATAATTTGTTGATGCACTCATACCCATTCGCAACAGGAATCTCCCTTTATATCTAGCAACTAAATTTATTCCCCTTCACATCCACATGTACTCTAAAGGTTTTGAAACTCATAGACTAAGTTGAAAATTCATTTCAAATAATAATAAGGTGTAAAGTAAGAATAATTTATTACTTGATAGGGAAAAGAATTGAATCTTTGATAGAAGTCCCTTTCTCAGTTCTATTCCATAACCTCTGCAGTGTGTTATTTTAGGGTGTTGCCTAAAGTACTGGGAGAATAAGGGACCTGCTCAGAGTCACATAATGAGTACAAGTCAGGATTTGAGTTGAAATCAGGTCTCTCAGACTTTCTAACCATTATTCAGCACTATCTCATGTCTCTGCATAAAGAGCAAACATAGTCAGGATTTAAGGGGCTGTGGGAAGATGGGTACACTAATTTCCAAGCTGGGAATTCATTCGATCATCCTGAAAAAGTGTGGAAGTTTGTGACAATAATCATTATACTATTTATAGCCATTGGTCTAGCCATTCCACTAGAGTAGGCTTCTTAAACTTTTTTCCATTCACAACCCCTTTTCACCTGAAAAGTTTTTGCCTGGTCTTGGCTCCATAAGTATATAAAATAGGTATACAAAGAAAACATTCGTTGACAATAAACCATAATTTAGTGACCCCCACATTTACTTAAGAAACCAAGTACGGTGAACCACAGTTTAAGAAGCTGAGCACTAGTGGACATGAACATTTGAGGGATCACAATGTCACTGAATTTTATAATAATTGAATATAATTGAAAGAGACTTCAACAAGCACCTATTTCAACCAATACATGAAAAGGAATCTCAGTCTTCAATATAATTTAAAATGCTTGTCTAAAGGAGTGACATTAGACCATTTGGAGGAAATTGTGTTGAAGCCCACTGAAATACAGATTAGACCTGGAGATTAAAAAAAAAAAGAAAAAGAAAAAACATTTGGAGAACTACTGCAATGCTTCAAGCAAAAGGTAATAAATTCTAGGTTAATCATAGCCATTCACTTCCTCTGACTCCCTTTCTTTATCTATTCCTTTTTCCACTGCATCATTCTATGTGCCAAAAACAAAAGCTAAGGTTTAAGTTAGAGTCAAGGAGAATACAGATTGTAGTCCTAGACCCACCTAAAATGAATGGAAAGACTCATCAAAGAAAAGATCAAGAAAAGTTCTGAGGACAAAGATTTGGAGGATTATTCACACTTAGCTTGTGGAAGGAAGAAGAATCTATAGAGTAGATTAAAAATGAGCAGTTCATGAAGTAGAAGCAGAAACAAGAAAGTGAAATATCATGGACTCCAATGGAGTTGAGAGAGTATTACGGAAGGGATTATACTCAGGAATATCTGATATTTCAGAGAAATTAAGAAGGATAGGGACTGCTGAAGGACCATTGGATGAGACGGTTTAGAGTCATTTATAACTTGGAAGTGAGTAGGTTTAATAGAATGGTCTATATCATGTCAGAATATAATGAGATTGTGCAACAAGCAAAACTCAACTCAAAAGTCTACTTCTATAGAAAGGTCCTGCCTGATCCTACTAATTATTTAAGCTTTCTTTTTCATTAAATGACCTTGAATAATTTAGACTATCACCTTCATGACAAGTTTGTCTTTTTATCCCAAGCACCCAAGAGAAAGGAGGCTGTTTAGAAGACCCAAGAAAGATACCAAGAAAAATATTGGGAAGGGGAGTCTTGGTTGGAGAAGTCATTGATAAGCATGGCAGCTTGGTTGGTTTATAAATGGAATAAAGTCTACTGTGATTATTGTGTTTTGTCTGTCTATGGAGAATGATATTCGTCAGAGGATCAATCTCTTGAAAAATAACAGCGGCTGTGTTCGTCTGTTCCTTGCGTCTCTCCGTTGATTTTGCTTAGGCCTCTAAAACTTGCCATAGATGGCTTCCTCCAAAAATTTGCTGACCAGGCTGTTTCCCCTAACGTTGCTTACTCCTATTTCAATATTGGTTATTTCTTCCAGCAAATCAAAACGCTTGGCAGGGAGCAACAATCAATCACAGGCACTCTGAGTGGTGCACAAAATCCATACATTTTCTCTCCTCGGAACAGTGTGAGGCAGCTGTGGTTGGCGTTACAACGGCAAATATGTGAAGGACATTTTTTACTTTTGCCATATTTTCAATTTCAGTCATTAAATGAACTTTGCAGGTGTGCAAATACTCCGCTAATCCTGGAGCTTTTTGAAGGCTTGCTTGCCACATCACCTCCCTCCCCATCCACCCCCATCCCCACCCCCAGTGTTGGAATCCGGGCAAAATGGAAATGATTTTCAGAAGGCCGACAATAAATTAACAACATGAGTTATGTCATAAGTCGAATTTTATTGAGTTACAAAAATGCAAAGCCACCTGAAGATGAAAAAGGTTCTCTGGTCAAACTTTTAAACATAATACCAGATCGGACCACTCTTGTCTGCTTTCCCATTCTTTTAGTATTAAATCAATCCCTCAATATTTAAAATGAGCCACGATTTTGTCATGTGCACATGCCCTCCATGCATGTTGTTTGTCATCCTTTCCCAAAATTTAGAAGGCCCTGTTGGAGAGTTTCCACGATGGGGAAATTCTTTCCCATGTGGCCAATCTAAAGATGAGCCTCTCTGCACTCAGTTAAGCAGGTCCTCATACAACAGCCATACAGATCTTGATTGAAGTGGCAGTCAGGACCTTTTCAGCTTGGCCAGACCCAACAAAGCTTCAGATAAAATCATGGATCTGTGATATATTTAGTCCCTTCTTCTGCCATTATATTTTTACTGTCATGGAATTTGTTAAAGCCATTCTCCAAAGAAAGCAAAAATGTAAACTTCAACCCAGCTTTGGTTGGATTCCCCAAAGCTCCTGAGATTTTTTTTCCTAGCCATGTTTTGTTAGGAGGTTGATACTAATATTATCTTTGACTCTGTGACTCCTGGAGTCAAGTAGATATTTTCATAATATAATTCAAATATCAAGTTTGATCTGTACAACAGCTAGTAATATTCTGACAATATCTCCCCACTGACTCCCAAAACAAAAGTCAGTGTCAGCATAGTCCAGGAATGGGCAAATTGCCTGGCAATAATCCTGCCTTATTTTATCTGTAAAGAAAATGCATGTATTATAGATGTCATTTGAGGGAAAGTGACAATGTACCAATGACATGGTATCTCTTTGATGTGGGTAACCCTATCAGGAACCATAGGTCATCATATACTTTGCCAGCCCATGCTGTGATATTTTTCTTTTTTTTAATTAAAGCTGTTTATTTGCAAAACATATGCCTGGGTAATTTTTTAACATTGACCCTTGCAAAGTCTTCTGTTCCACATTTTCCCCTCCTTTCCCCCATCCCTTCCTCTAGATGGCAGGTAGTCTAATACATATTAAATATATTAAAATATATGATAAATCCAACACAGGTATACATATTTATACAGTTATCTTGCTGCACAAGAAAAATCAGATCAAGAAGGGGAAAAAACTGAGAAAGAAAACAAAATGCAAGCAAACATCAACAGAAAAAGTGAAAATGCTACATTGTGGTCCACACTCAGTTCCCACAGGTCTCTCTCTGGGTGTAGATGGCTCTCCTGATCACTGAACAATTGGAACTGGTTTGGATCATCTCATTGTTGAAGAGAGCCACGTCCAATTCCTTGATATTTTTCTCTAAATCCTCCTGTAAGTTCACCATTAGTTGTTGTTTGTTCACTCCTTTCAGCTGGACCAGCTCTAAGGATCTTCTTGGCACAGATACTGCAGGGGTTTTCTGTTTCCTTCTCCAGACAAGGAGACTGAGGCAGACAGGGTTAAGTGGTTTATCCAAGGTCATGTAGAAAGGAAATATTGGAAACCAGATTTGAACTGGGAGTCTTCCTGACACCAGCCCTGGTGCTCTGGGCACTGTGCTACCGAGCTACCTCTCACCGGAGCACACTCACTCAAAGTTCTAGGGCCTTTTCTTGTTCTCCCTGGCTTTTGTGGAGCTCACAGATCTCCACTGGTTATTCTTTACTTTTGTTCCCTAACAGATACAGACTTCTCATTTATATCTCCATGTATTTCTCTTGTGACAAAATTGACAATATTCCTTCTTTGTCTTTTTTTTTTTTTTTTTTTTTGCTTTTCAATTTGTTCCTACTTGCTCACACCCTGCTTGATCTCTTCATCAGCCTTTGGGCCAACATCAACTTCCATTCTTTGGAGGCTATGGTAGTCTCCAAGCATATAGAAACCTTCCTTAATCACAATTGCGGAACATTACCTTTTGTTCAGAACAAACTGGGTATAATAAACTGACACTGAACTGTAAAGAAATTGTGGAAGCCAATCTATACATGGACCTATGCTTTTGAAACTGACTATTTTAGTATGATTGTTATTTGTCTTCCTATACTTAAATGTGCATTTCTATATTTTAGCCATCTTACTTTTCTTGGGCATTTCACATTTTTAAAAATGAAGTCACATCTACTGTATGACCTTTCATCAATCAATGTGGTAAGTCTTTGAATAAGAAATTGGCTTCCAAAATAGAAATTACACACTTAATATCTTGAAACACTGTGCGATCCTAAATCCCAGCAAGAGGATGCTGCCTGTTTTTTCTCTGCTGCATGTGAAAGTTCACTCTCAGTATCAAGTTTGTTTTGTCCCCTAACTTTGTTAACCTTTGCATTTACTTGTGTCCACAGCAGCTTTTCATGAAGAGTGGGGCTGGACCTAGGACTGCAAGGGTTCCATTGGGGTTAAAGGGCAGAACCATTACAGGATTTCAACTCAAAACATTCCCTGATTCCCAAGACTACAGTGTACCCATAATTAATTATTTTTCTTTGTGAGAATTTCACTGAAAAGCTTTAGTAGAGTAATATGTGAACCATGTGGGAGATCTCCTCTCTACCTAGCTTGGAGTAAGGATGGGAAAAATATTAGCTTCGCTCCTCCCTGTGAACTGTGATTATAGTATTTCAATTTAGAAAGTCACTGGCTGCACCGTAGAAATCCAGTTATGCTTAAAAAAATTTCCTCCCCCAATGTTACAAAACTCCAGCTTCTTGGATCATCATTTTCTACAGTGATTTTTGTGTGTTTGGAGTGTTCCTTTTTTAAAAAAGGTATTTCTCCATCAGAGTGACCTTTGCATAAAGCAGAATTCATTTTGATTGATGTCAAGGGATTCCAAAGAATAATAAAATGATACTTAGAAATTGTCTTTTAAAGGAGCATTGCTAATCACTCCCTTGAAATTCATGGGACTCCAGAGGCATTGAAATCATTGCTTAGAAACAGTATTTGCTGACTTCACCAGGGTAACGGCCCTAATCCTTAAGGTAATCAACTTTTACCGTCTTCTTCTGCTCTTTCTACTTTTAAGTCTTCCCTAGTTTTCTTAAGAAAACAAGAAAGGGGAGACTGCTATTATTCTCCTCCATGGGATAGCCTGCCTCATTCAGACTAGTAATACCATCTTCTGTTGGTTCTCCTCTGAAGTCAAACCACTGGGTCATCCCTTCTACCCTGATGTTTCATCCAAGCTGAAGGGAAGCCCGTGGCAAGGGATGCAGGATGCACGCCTCTAAACCAGAAGGATCTAGGATGCAGACCTCGATTGATTGTTCCTTACATTTGAAACTCTGGGTTTACAGTTCCCAGTCCAGGTCTCAGTGCAATGGATCTTCATTTTCTGAAAAAGGTTTCACTTCATTTCATATTTAAAGTTAGCTTCAGTTCAGGATACAACCCAACAAAAGTAGGATCAGCTTTATTTGACCTTCCAGTATAATTATACGTCAAAAGACAAAACAAAAACAAAATCTACTAGTTTCTGGAATACATGTACCAGAGTTTGTTGAACAATTCCCAAATTGATAGACATCAATTATTTACAACAATAAAAAACCAGCTCTTCCCCCATCAGTCAAAAATTAGTCTAGGAAAGAGTAGGGTTTTTAAGCAATGTCATTTGGGGAAGATATTTTTGTGGAATTTAGGGGTCTTTTAAGTCCCTTTTTTCCATTCTATCACCCTCTTTCCATTTGGATCATGCCATGAACAATGTCTTTTTTTTCCATTGAGGCAATTAGGCTTAAGTGACTTGCCCAGGGTCACATAGGAAGTATTAAGTATCGGAGGTCAGATTTTAACTCAGGTCCTCTTGACTTCAGGGTTGGTGCTCTATCCACTGCACCACCCAGCTGCCCCCAAAATGTCTTTTTTGAGCATCTCACCACTGGCAGAAAAATACGGACATTACAATTAAGGGAAGAAAGAAAATATATTAAAGAGAAAATGTCTTTCTTGAGCTGAGACAAGATTTTCGGTGGTCTAGAACCTGAATTCTATATTACAATGATTAACTTTCCCTGCACCCACAGAAAATTTCTTCTGATAAAACCCTGAAATGCAATTCCTGAAAACAAGAAAAAAAGCAACCCCATTTTATTGACGACCTGATGTTCATGAAAGACCTCTTAAAGTAGAAATCACCCAGAATTTCCACAAGAGTTCTGAAGTCACTTTACTCTCCAGTTCCTTATGGCCTTTTCATGAGCTTTTCTCTGAGTTTTGTTGCTGTTTTACATCCTCAGGCTGACAAAATATCCCTACCACCAGCAGCACTACCACCATTAAAAAACAAAAACAATAAAATTATCTCTACTAGTACAATGCACTTGACAAGATTTGTTGGAATCATCTTTCTCAAAAACAAATACACATAATCTTACTTTCCTTTTCAAAAACCAATTGGGTTTCCCTTTGTTTTGCACTTCAATATTAACCCTTCAGCATAGGCTTTAAGGCTTTCCACCAGCAAATCTCCCCTCCTCCATTCACCTTCATTTCCCATCCCTGCCTATCACAGGATCTCTTGTTTCAAACAAAGAAATGTTTTATCACATCTTCTACATGGCTTGCTCTCTCTCACTCCTGGATTTTGACACAATTCAATCCAAAACCCTACTCTTTTCTTTTCAGACTGAGTCACTATCTTTCTCTTAAAAAATCTCTGTATTAAAAATAACAACAACTATACTTCCAAAGTCAGGTACATTAATGTATTATTTGTGAAGCTGATTGGTGCAACTGTTCCATAAACTAATTTGTGGAGATATATATGTATATATATATATGTATGCATATATATATGATATATATATATATATATATATATATGTCTCTGTCTGTCTCTCTCTTTCATACATACACACACACACAAACACAAATACAAACACTGCCAGGCATATGTGCCAAGGATGTCATGGGCAATGTCCCAATATATTTATAGGAACAGCATCTTTCATGGTATCAAACAAATGGAAATAGATAGAGAAATGGCTCAGCAAAGAATGGTCCATGAATGTAATGTAATCTTCCTGTGCTCTGTGAAGTAGCAACAGACATGGACTGACTCAAAGTCCCATAGGCAGCCCAAAGAAATAATACACTCACTAATGACAACAATGTAAAGGGAAAGAATAAAGCCTTAAAATTAAGTGAATGTATAAAAGAACAAATATTTTCAAAGAGGTGAGATGACAAAGCAATCCCACCAACTCCCTTTTAGGAAATGGAGATTTATTTGTGTGGAACACTACATATAATGTTCAATTTCTTTCATTGATTGTTTTGTTTTGGGTTTTTTTTGACAATTTTTTATCTCGTCTTCCTCTTTTTCTTTTCTTTTTAAAACAATTCTATACTATAAGGAGTGATTATGTGATAAAGTCCTGAGTGAAAGTGAAGATTATTTAAAAGCAAAAAAAAATCAGTAAAATTCATTGAAAAATAAGTATTTGAAGATAAAATTATGGCTTTAATTATATAAAGACAATGATTTTTAACTTTTTTTGGTTTTTGTTTTTGTAAATTTCAGGGAGGCAAAATGACTTTTGAGTGAATAAATTTATCTGTAATATAAATTAAAAGGTTGAGAAACAACAACATTGTCTTTCAAGAGTTTTCTTCATATTACTCCATCTCCTCCATTACTTCATGGCTCCATGACAATCATATGAAGAGCTGAATTCATTTTGTTTCTGAGCCTGACTGCATTTTCATGTACATTTTGATCTTCCTCATTGGACTAGAAGCTCCCGTATGATAGGAATTCTCTCTTTGGAGCATCTAAATGCTGAACTCAGCCCTGTGGGCAATGTTGAAAGCCTGACGACAGGCTTATTCTTCTCTGCTTCCAGGATTGTTGATGTCAGTGGCATTTTCTCCAAATTCAGTCGCAATCTTTGGCCAATTTTAAGAGTTCCAAAATTTTTATCTCCCTGCAGACAACCAGCTATTAATTAAGCCATATGACACATATGTAATCTGTCACAGGATCTGTCATAGAAGTATTTACACTTTGATAGGACCTGCCAAAATGCATATTCCCTTAGGCCCCAGAGTCACCTTCATCCCACAACATGCTATTGGAAGGTTCTGTTAGCAAAGGACCTGACTCTACATCTCACCTAAATTAAAGACCATCTCCTTCCCACTAGCACAAACCTCTTCAGCTTGGAAATTTTCCTTTGGGATTTCTTGTACAGTTACCACATAGCTCGGCCTCAGACTTGATCCAAAGATGACGTTCCAAATTGTAACACCCTTCCTCAGCCATTTCTTTCCCTATGGCAGGATGTGGCTTTTTAAACCTGCCATGTGGGCACTCTCAGTGAGATGGAAAAGGCCTAAGTGGATTATATAAATCCGCTGATTGACTCATGGGTCAGCCATGGCAGTGAGCATCTCATATCAGCAGAAATCTCACACCGCAAAGGAGAAAACTGTCTAGTGACAATGGCATTAAAGGCGGCCACAGCTGCCCAACCATTATCTTAGCTTTGCACCCTAAACAGGAATGAATGTTTTACTTCTTCCTAACTCTTACCCTCAACCTGGAAAAGAAGGAAACCAAGCTCTTACGTTTCTAAACATTGAGAGACAGTCCCTTGAGACTCTTGGAAGAAAGGCTGCCGAAAACCACACACACACACACACACACACACATACATATATGTATAATATGTATATGGCTTATATATATACATGTATATATGCATATATATATGTATGCACACACATTATATATGCACACATACATTAGGTACCTGCTGTATTTATTTACCTGAGGAGAAATAAGCACAGATCTGCCTATGTACATACACAGAAGCAAATATGTATATATGTGCATGTCTGTGGGGAAAAGGGGATCACAGCAGTGAAAGTAAATGACTTTACTCATACTCTTTTCCATGGAATATCTGCTCCAACACTCTGGTCACCCTGCATTTACTTGTTGAAAACCCAATACTCCTATAAACAAAACTTGAAAGCCACCTTCTCTGTGAAGTTAACCCTTATCCTACTCACACACTATTTCCATCTGTCCAATGTAACATTTGTTTTATGTCTTTCTAAAAATAACGATAGGGGCAGCTAGGTGGCACAGTGGTTAGAGCACCAGCCCTGAAGTCAGGAGGACCTGAGTTCAAATCTGGTCTCAGACACTTCCTAGCTGTGTGACCCTGGGCAAGTCACTTAACCCCAATTGCCTAAGCTAAATAAATAAATAAATAACGATAGAATAACTCACATTTCCACAATGCTATACAATTTTCTATATCCTTTCTGAACACTAGCACTAAGAGGGCATAAATGTGATTGTTCCCATTTTACAGGTGAGGAAGATGAGATTCTGACACCCATGACTCTCCAGCTACTAAAGGCCTGATAAGAGGTTAAACTCACATGTATATGTCTTGTCCCTTAAGTTTTTTAGAGTAACTCTTTAGAGATAAGGATTGAATCAGATCTGAACTAGATTTCCCCTAGAACCTAATCTAATGTTCTGCAGAAGCAGAAGTTGATTGATATTCATTGAATTGATCAAACTAAGCAACGAGTGAGCCTTGGATTTGGACTAAGAAAGAACCGGCTGGAGTATTGGACCTGCATATGTTCCCTCTGTAGGACCTTGGACAGGGAATTTCACTTCTCCTGGGCTCACCTGTAAGATGAGGAAGTTGAACCAGATTATGTCTGAGGTTTCTTAGCTCTGCATCTGTGATCTTATAATTATTTTTCATCTCCAGACAACCTAATTTATGGAAATTTCCCATCCTCTCAAAAAATACATGTGCAAAATTCAGGCTTAATACCCTCCTAAAAGGTGTTGTGCTATTTTTTGCCCTGCCTCTTGCTGCTGTTATTTTTTTTTTTTTTCATTTCTGAAGGGGAGCAATGATATCGCAGCCTGATGCCTTGACTTGTGCATGAATTGGATGTAAGTGAGACAGAATTGTACAGTCATCAGCTTCGTTCTGTCTTGGGAAAACAAGACTCGGAATGACTGGGGATAGCTTTATATGCAGTGGATGCCCTTGGCGAATTTGATGCTCCAAGTGGTCCATGGCACCCAGTTTAACCACCTTTGTGGCCATTGGGACGAATTGTTCTCAGCTGCCCATTTCACCAGGAAAAGTCATATTCTCTTAAAAATGACCAGCAGATTTGAAGGCTGCTGGGTACTATCACCTTGGTTTAGCCCATCTGCCAAAATGTTTTTACTGACGTGTGGCTGCTATTTGTGGTATAGCTAGTTGGAGCCACAGGTGAGAGATGGGTGATAGATGGACACCGAAGGTAGATGAGTATCCCTGAAAAAGGGTCAGCAAGTCTTCACACCAGTGCTAGTCCTTCCAAACACCTCTAGAGGATGGCTCTACAGTTGGGAAGGACCTCAGTGGCCATCTAGTCTTAGACTAGATGAGGAAACTTTATAGAGAAGGAACCCGGGATGGGCAGGTGAAATGACTTGCTGCAAGTCACAAGGAATATGTTCGAGCTGGGATCTGAACCCAGAGCTTCAGATTCAGAACCAGTATACTTTTCACTATTCTACTATATCACATCTTTTTTTCTTTTGCCATCAATTTACTTACAGCTCCCATCCTCACTGAAGCCCTGTGAGACTGATTTAAAGCATCTTTGTATTCTTTCACTGCTGTGATCCCCTTTTCCCCACAGACATGCACATATATACATATTTGCTTCTGTGTATGTACATAGGCAGATCTGTGCTTATTTCTCCTCAGACTAAATGATAAGCTTGAAGGCAGTCATGGTGGCCATTTCTTCCTGGACTCCACAGAAGTCCTGACTCCAGCCTCTGCCTGCGACAGATGTTCCCTGCATCCTTTTGGCATCCTCTTTGACTTGTCCTATACCCTACTGTGGTACTTCCAGGCAGTATAAATATATTGATCAGTTAATAAGCTTTAATCAAGCATCTATTTTTTTTCTTTATTAAAGCTTTTTATTTTTCAAAGCATGTGCGTGGACAATTCTTCAACATTAGCCCTTGCAAAACCTTGTGTTCCAGTTTTTCCCCCTTTTTCCCATGCCCTCCCCTAGATGTAAGCTCCTATTATTTTCCAAACACTGTGTTAACACTGGATACATAAAGTGTTAATACTAAAAGAGGCAAAAGAGACAGACAGAGACAGGCAGACAGAAACAGAGCAAGAGAGAGACACAAAGAGAGACAGAGAGACAGAGAGAGAAGTACATACAGGGTATACAAGAAATCATTAAAAAGAGGGAACTTGGCAAGGCTTCCTATGGAAGATGGGATTTTAAGTATGACTTAAAACCATTCTAGGCATTGGGGCTGGCCAGAGAGAATTCCCAGAACTGAGAGATGGAGGATCTTCTTTGTGGAACAGTCAGGGGCCCTGGACTGAAGATTACATGTTAAGGAATAAGACATAAGAAGACCAGAAATATAGGAAGGGGCTAGAGTAGGAAAGGCTTTAAGTGCAAAATAGATCACGTTGGATTTTGCTCCTGGTGGGAATAGGGAGCCACCGGAGTTTATTGACTAGGTGGTGAGGTCTGACATGACAGGATCTGCATTTTACAAAAATCACTTTGGTGACGGAACGAAGAAGGACTAGAATGGGGAGAGACCTGCGGCTGGCAGACCCACCAGTAGCTATTGCAGAAAGCCAGGTATGGAGTGATGAAGAGTGGGGACAGCGTCAGAGGAGGGAAGATGGGGTGGTTTGAAAGCTGTTGCAAAGGCAAAACCTGAAGGCCTCAGCCACAGATGGGATAAGGGATGGTCTTGTCTTGTTGTAAAAGGGGTAACTGCCCTTCTCTGTGGCCAGCAAAAAAAAGAATCCTTCTAGCAGTTTGAACAATCTGGGGCTACAAGCCCAATGTCCATGATGTTTCTAGCAGAGTTTTATTAAGCTACACAACAGAGTCTTCCCCCTTTGGTACATTGCTGCTACCCCCAAAGCCAAGCTACTGCTCTAGAGTCTGTCCCTCAGGGCTGGTTAGCTCCCCTTCCTGGGCCTGCCTTCTTGTGAATCCCACTTTTCAGTACTTGAACCTCATCTGCCCTCAGACTTGTGTTTTCCTTTCAACAGCTTTGTAACTAGGCCTCCATTGAATTACACACTCAAGATGGATGCTCCTCAGAGAACTCTTTTTGGTTTTTAGGTGTTGTGGTTAAGGGGATGAAAACATCAGTCAGGACAGGCCATGCCGGGAAGCATCTGATTGTGGAATTAGAAAGCATTTTTTTTTTCTTTCTTTCTTTTTTTTTTTGCTGAAGCAATTGAGGTTAAGTGACTTGCCCAGGGTCACACAGCTAGAGCATATTTTTCTTTATCAAGAAAAGAAGTATACTGTTCCCCAACATGAAGCCAGTCAGCTTGCTGTTATATCTCACACACGTCAGCCTCAGAGGCAAGGAAAGAAAGGAACCAGCCAGAGACAAAGGAGCAGGAGTGAAGCCCACTACTGGAAAAGGTCTCCGCAGAATTTCCACCAACACAGATCTTTTTCCTCTTCAAAGCAATAAAGATGTTGGGGAAAATGTAGGGAGCAATAAGGATAGACCTAAACTTAAAAACTTATGTTTTATAAGGGTTTAGGATTACAGGAGAGCCCAGACTCATAAGTAACCCTGATTCTCAATTTAATTTTTATTAATTATTAATTTTATTTCTATAAACAAATTACTAGTCACTTATAAAGAAATTACTGTTATCATCATCATCATCATCATCCTATCTGACATTGAAATTCGCAGCGATAATTCTATATGTATACACAAATGTGCATGTGTGTGTGTGTTTGTGGATATAAGAGATGAGAAAAGTATGAGAAAGAGAGAGATAATAGAGACAGAGAAAGAGAGACAGAGACAGAGAGGGAGAGACAGAAAGAGAAATATAAGCACAATCTCATTTGATTCATTTGATCACAAATTGAAAACTACCTCCAAAAAGCAAAAAGAAAGCTGGCCAGGGGGAGGGAGTGACTATGAGCATAGCATTTGGAACCAGAGGTTGTGGACTCACATCTTGACTCTGCCATGCCCTGTTTATGTAATGGTGAGGAAGCTGCCAAACTCTGTTTGATCCCTTGCTTCCTTATCTGTAAAAATAAAAGGGTAGGGCTAAAATTGGTTGTGTCAAACTGAAATTGAAAGGAATCCTCCTAGACTGCATATTGACTTAAAAATTCACAGATAAACATTATCTGTGATGAATTTTTATTTATTTTGTTAAACATTTCCCAATTAGATTTTCACTCGGCTCCAGTTCTCTCTTGGGAGTTTTGCAAGCTGGATGATGTCTGAAATACATTGCAGTCTAAAACCTGAAGTCCTATAAGTCAAGTAGTGAACAGGGAGCACTAAATAGGTCAATCAGATGTCGAAATATATGTCTTAGTTCTCCCTCCTCAATTCTATTTATCTTTTTTTTTTCAATTCTCCTACAAAAGCATGGAAATTATCTCTGAAGAGATCTATAATGGCATTGTGAGGAAGACATGAGCATAAAATCAAGAAGATTTGATTTAGTTCCCAACTGATATATTTACTGTGTGATACCTGGTAGGTCATTTAGTCTCCCCATGCCTCAGTTTCCCCATCTATCAAATGAAAGGGTTTCACTTGGGCCTCTGAGCTCCCATTTCTAAATCTGGAATCCAATGAGTTTATCATTGTGACTATGATTCACTCAATCTCAGTCTTCTCATCTGTATATTTAGGAAGTAGACAGGATGACTGACCTCGGATATTCTTTCTGTTTCATAATCTGTGATGTTTTGAGTTCAGACTCTTTGGTTTCTCCAGTGTCATTAAAAGAAAGTTCTTATAAGCCATTGTAATGTTCATTTATTTTCATATTAATGTGTAAAAACACTAGCAGCTAGTACTCTGAACTGTTTCTAAAAGCAAAGAAAGGCTTCTGGGGGAAGTAGCTTTCTTCCAATTGGTGATGTCATGTGTTATGCCAATGGGTAACCAGATAGCCCTTTCAAATATGGTTTTGGTCAATTAAATATCAAACCAGGGGATGGATTTCATGGAGGAGAAAAATCCGTGGACCGATTAGTTTTAAAATGCTAGGGTTGAACTTTTTCAGGATTCTAATCCCCGGCACATAGTAGGTACTTAATGAATATTTATTGAATTGAATGGAATATATGTCCGACATGCACATGTACACTTGTATCTTTTGAGAAACCCAGTTAAAACTTCCCAATACCGTGGGATTTTCCTGAGTTGTGAGTTGCTGTTGCCATTGTCTTGACAAAATACACCCAACAGCTTGTTTATCCAAATCTACATCAGCAACTTCATTTCACAGAGTGCCAATTATTTGATCTCTGGCACATTTGCCTTGCTTGGTCTCTTTCCTCCTGCCTATTGCATCTGTGTTTATTTCTCTTCTGGGATTACTCAAAAGCCTGATTGGACCATTTTGGCTTCTTTTAAGACATTTAACTCCATCCTGCATCCCTCAGACCCGTTATGGACCATCACTCCTCACACAGAATCCAGCCTGGTCAGTTCCTACCTTCTTCTCTTGATGCTTTGATACAAATAGTCAGGCAGCTGACATGCTGGTCTGAAGAGACAGAATTGGAAAGAGCTTGGCTTCCAATGGTTGTTGATAAATTGCTCTATAAGGGCCTTCACAATTAATTCCCATCAGTTGACAGTAAAATGACCCTGGCCTCTCAGCCCTGTTCCAAAACCAACACTTCCTGCTCCAAACTCAGCCATGCTGTACTGACAGATCGAAGTTAATCTTGCTCCATTGAAGGAGTGCAATCTCAAATTATACAGCTGGTGTGAAATGAAGGCATTGTTCTTATTACAGAATATGAAACCCCCACCTGTAGACAGCTGCAGAGGCCAAATCACACCATCCTGATTTTTAGGCAAAGACTGGTTTTTTTTTTTTTAACACCGAGACCAAAAGAAATAAGTGAAAATCTATTTTAGTAGCTGGCGAATGGTGCCTTTTCCAAAGGTCTAAAATTGTTCCATAGCCTGAGGTAGACAAATCAACAATCTCTAATGGCTATTGGAGGTAAGAGGTGAATAGAAACTCAATAAAAAACAGTACATGATCATCCATGTTGGGTTAGAAGATGGAGATTCACCTTCAGGACCATCTACCAACTCTCTCTTCTTATAGAAGAGGAAACAGAGATAGCAAATTATGATCTGCCCAAGATTACATAGAACTGAGATTCCAGTGGGCTGGCACAAACCATTTAAATCTAAGGCTAGCTCTCTTCTGACATCTAGAAGGCACAAAAATATTATTAACTCAATGCCCTAAGGAACACAGATTTAGAAGTGGAAGGTCTCAGGTCACTGAGGAGAGCACAAGGCCCACAGACCTTAAATGACATACTTACTTTCAAAGTTAAGTTGGGATTTGAACCAATTTCCTTATACTTCAAATCTAGTGTTCTTTCCCTTGAACCACAGAGGTTTTTCAGTTTGATTTCATTTATGTTGTCATTCCCTTCACTAGTATTGACCACTGACCCTTCATGTTTTAGGTGATGGTTTTATAGGTAACTGAGGTCATTAGACATTGGGACATTGGGTCATTGGAACATTAGACATGGTAGTTCCCAGATGATAACAGGCACAATAAGTATAGCATAGTATAGACATAATTATAGACATAATAAGACATAGAGTCTTACTACAAGGCTTCCATCCAAAGCTTTTCATACTGAGTTGTAACTATGAGAGTAAATATTCTTTTGGCAGAGCCAGAGCAGCTTCCATGACTTGCTGAGCAACGGGAAGAAGCCGTTATTGAAGCACGGAAGCCTTATTCCTGGCAAAGTTGACACTTTGTGATTAGGGGATTTCCCTTCAAATCAGAGGATGCAAGTAAAAGAAAAAAAATCATTTATCTGTAAGTTGTCAATATTTTGAAACATTGCCCTTATATCAGTGACAATGATTTTAGGCTCTGTTTCAAAAACTTGGGTGGGAGAAAAGCTTCCCAGATACCTATCTTGTCCCTGGAACACAAGAACACTTTATGCCTTACCTAATGTCATCAGGAATTTTTGAAAAGAACAGAATTGTTTAGAGAGTACATTTTCTTCCTTCTCTTTGACAGAAATCTGGCAAACATCTTATTTTACTAAACATTCTCACCAACCACAGCTCTGAAAATTCATAAATAAGGGGGAAGGAAGACTTTCAAATATTCATTTGAGTTATGGGTATGGTACATGAAACAAAGTAAACTTGCTTATTTTTCTCTTGTTTTGGGTTTGTTTTATTATTAGAATATTCATTGATCAACAATAAAAAATTATTTGTGTAAATACTAAGGATATATTAGTTCTGCATTCTCCAGGCCTTTTTTGAAGAAGAATAAAAACTTCTTTGAGACAAGGCAGAACATTGCTTCAGAGCACTGTTTTTGGTGAGCCATCACATAGATTGCCAATCTCCCTAAGAACAGCATCATGAAATTCATT
The DNA here is from genome assembly GCA_023553655.1 of Myrmecobius fasciatus. Taxonomy (NCBI): domain Eukaryota; kingdom Metazoa; phylum Chordata; class Mammalia; order Dasyuromorphia; family Myrmecobiidae; genus Myrmecobius; species Myrmecobius fasciatus. Next base: position 753,127 of record JAJPUD010000116.1, on the reverse strand, counting down.
TTTTTTATGCTCCCTAGAAACATCTATTTTCAGGTCAAACTCAAAGTTTACCCACTGTTGGATGCTAGAAAGCTGAACCAGATTAAATGCACTTTGCAGATATTTGATTATATGCTGCTCTCTGCTACCATCTGATATAACTCAGCAGTTATTAAACCTCTCCTTTTCAAAGAAGAACAAAGTCTTTTTTAGTCTGTATAGTAGAAGGTCATTCTGTTTCCCACTGAATGAGGTAAGAGCAAAGGACAGTTAACACTCTCAGAGTCTGTTCTTTTGAGAGTGTTTGTATTACACTAGTTTTCAATAACTCCCCTAGAAATTCTCTGAATGGGAGTTAGAAAATTATTTTAACTATTGTCCAGTACTTGATTTTTAGTGTATCTCCTCTGAGACCATATCCAATATTCACTGCACCTAGCCATAAAGGAAGCTGGGTGGGGTATACACAACAAAGCTTGTCTCAGCTCCCTAAAATCTCCCTGGTTACCTTGTAAATTTAAATGAAATGTGACACAGAAGAGATAAGTTCAGCCAGCTTCATTTTAATATACTATATCATTTATGCTTGCTAAAAAGATCATTGGTCTTTATTTAGCATGTAAAATGAAATAATATCATAAACTTTTTTTTTCAAATCAATTGAAAGCTTTGCTTCCTCCTGTAACATTGGTGCCCCATCATTAGTGATAAAAATTATGGATTATTGCTTCACTTTTATATCTAATATCCCAGATGAATTGATTTGTCATTTTATCCATGTACCATCTTGCCCTTTGAATGGCAGTAATATCAGTAATTCTTTTGGAGGACATCAAGTATTAATATGGCATAAAGAAGTCACTGGGGCAAGGCCCACATTACATTACATCATCCCCTTTAGAAATTGCTTACTCCGGTTTTATATCACTAAACTTCTATTGGGACATATGTATGGATACTATATTTTTGATGACTCCATCTTAGAAAGTTTGACAGACAGACGCTGGCGGGGAGGGGTACAACCTCATTTTTAATGTTTTCAATTGTTAAAAAGGCTTTTAATGAATTGATGAAATGTTCTCTTATGTGCTCACCATCTGGGAATGATTTCCTTCATTTAGCCATCTTCTAAGTACTAGTATTATTTGATTATTTTATCCAATCAGTAAATGTGCTTTTCATTTTTTGGATGTCAGGATACAGTTCTGCTCCTGCTTTTCCCCCTGGGTGTCACCAGCTGGAGAGTTTCTGGCAAATATGTTCTTTTGTCCAAGTTCAATTTTATGGAATATCTGATTATTTTATTGTCTAGTGATTCATATTTGTAACTGAAAGACAGAAATCTGGTTGAATCAGATATTGATTGAACATGACCACAGGATGCATACAGCTTGGTTCTTTTACTACAGTAGTATCTACCTACACCTGCTAGATTTCTCTTTCATCTTCCTTACTAGAATGAACCAGAGACCACATCTTAGACTTCTGATATACTCCATGTCACTTCATAAAACTCAAGACGATTCACATTTAAGGTTTGGAAAGTGCTTGCCATGCATTATCTAGTCACTTTGTGTATTGGTTGCAACTTCATCTCCATTCCATGGATTAAAAAAATAAGAAACAGAGATGTCAAGGAACATCTCCAGGGTCACATAGTTAATGAGCATCCAAAGAAGAGCTACAGGACTCTAGGGGTAGAGAGATGGAGCCACTGTGGCCATTTTAGTGACCTTCTACTCCTAAGGGGTCATAAACACATGAAATCCCTATTTCCTATTTTTGTTTTTTTTTAAATTTATGTTTTGTTTCTTTATTTCCTAATCAAACCAAATTATGACAGTGTAAAATTAGAAAAGGATAGAAAAGCCAAGAGATTTCTAGTATCCAGAGTCACTAGCAAAATCTGTCAGTAGTCGCAAGCGGCTGATGAGATAGCCTTGAGCTGCTATCTGTCTGACTCAGTCCAGGAATGAATTATAATCCGGCAACCAGCAAGGGAGTGACATGTCCATTACCTATATCACATCTAGAAGTGAACTTTGGTTAGGATTTTTTTTAAGGTAGAAAAAGATTCCCAGAGATAAGAAGTAGCCATACGAAGTTGGGAGGATATTTTTAGATCAGTGACTTTAAATTTGTATCCACTCTTTTGAAGAACTGAATATTATAGAGAGGAAAGAGTGTTCTTAGTTTCAGAAGTTTCTGTGCTTCTGTTTTTGTCGTGTTTTATCACTAAATACCTAATTGAAAAAACTCATTAAGGCTATTTAGTTAATTGATATTAAATTGATGTTAATGGGTGATTTACAGGGGGATTACCATGAATGGGAATTCATAAATAACTGTAGACAATTAACTCAGCTCCTCATTGTTATTCCTGAGGGGAGGAATCAGTATCCAGCTTAGTTCTACAGTTTGAATGTTATTTGGGATAATAATACCAGAATCTGCAGCATGTCAGAACAAAAGCAGAGATTACTTCACTAAATGATTTCTCTACTATAAGAATTAAGTGGGCCATAAACCATGGAAACATACTCATCAAAAGTCATCACCACTGTCCTAAGGATATACAACAACCAACTGGAGGAAAGATTTCTTTCAAGTTGTATAGATTTTTGTTCTTTTTTTGGTGGATTATATTATGCTAATTGCTTTGAAGTTCATGTCACTACAGGGCCTCTTTAATCAGAACCAGTCAAAAGGGATAGCCTTAGTAATAATAAATTCAAAGAAGAAAAGTAGATGACTGAATGACTAAATTGATATGAAATCACTTAATAAAACCTATCTGTGAAGTACTGTGCTCATCAGTGGAGATGCATATACACACTGTTCCTGCCCTCAAAGAGTTTATATTCCAATAGAGTGAGATAATACATGTAGAAGAGTGGTGGCCAGAGATGAGGGTTTTGCTTGGGAAGGAAAGGGGGATGATGAGTAGAACAAAATGCTGTTGATTGTCATAGCCTTTCAGAGGCAGTGGCCATGTTGATTTAATTATAGTTCACAGAGAAAGAAATAGAAAAGGGGGTGGGAAGAAGAAAAGTGCAGAATAATGTCCAGAGAAAAGAAGCTTGGTTCCAGGAAGCTTAAAGATGAGTGGCCGATGATGAATTCATATTGACCAGATTATGACACATAGTAGGATGGGTGATTTATTGAACTAGTCTGACACTGTATATTAGCAATATACATGGGATAGCTAAGTTGTACAATGGATAGAGGGTTGGATCTGAAGTCAGGAAGCCTAATCTTCCCAAGTCCAAATCTGACTTCATATTTGACTAGCCTGTGACCATAGAGAAGTCACGTCACTCTGTAAGTTTTACTTCTCTCTGTAAAATGAGCTCAAAAAGGAAGAAATTGTAAATGACTCTACTATCCTTCCCAAGAAAATCAAATGGGGGACCAAAGAATCAGACATGACTGAAATGGTAGAACAACAATAACAGTACATGTACCACCACCCCAGTGGCCCTTAGACTCTAGGAGAGACAACCCAAGAGTCTGAGAAATGGCAGCAGCAGTACCAACATCCCCACAGACCATCAGCCATGCTTATGATCTGGTTCTTTTAGCTAGAATACAAAAGAACAAATTTTATGGAGACACAGTCTGATAATTTCCTCCACAAGGGAGATGATAGTCCTTGCCTTCACAGCAATCACAGCTAATGGAGAGCCAGAAAATAAGCCACAGTCTAAATCTTTGGCACCATTAAGTGGTTCAACAACAGGAATAAGTATGATTTCATCACTGGAAATTGCACTCAAGAAGATACATCACCACCTTCCTTTTTCCTAGACCCTTAGGAATGATTTCCTGCCTTGGGACTACCATTGTACAGAACTGTCCAAGCCATCCATGCTCACTTGACTCTCAGCTCCATTACTGACTTTCTAGGATTTTTCCACCTTCCCCTTTTCTATCTTTTCCTCTATTTTTACTCCCATTTCCACTTTCCAGAGCTCCTTTTCGTGTGTTATCTTCCTCAATTAAAATGTTTAATTTATTATGAATTGAAGTACTAAAACATTTCCAGCCCCATTAGAATTCTTTTTTTCCTCTCACTTTCAAAAGTTTCAGTCTTTCTCAACTATATCCAGTGTTATTTCTACTCATTTATTTACACTTAGAAGGATCAGACTTGGACTCTAGATTTTCAGGTATTCTCTCTGTGTGTGGGAAAGATTGTAATTCTCTGGTTCCTCAGGCCTCTCCAACCTGTAGGATAAGACATTCACTAAATAATTAATAAAGGTTCAAAGTATCCTGTAAGTTCACATTCACTAGAAGAAAAAGAAAAATGACTGTCTGATGACGCTTTCCAAATAACTAAGGAAAAAAAAAGAAATAAAAGGGAAAGGACAAAGATGTAGACATACCTAACTGGAAGGAGCAATAATACTAATAATAAGAGAATAATAAGGAGAATGAAAAAAGCCTTTCTTAAGGGAATAATGCAAAGAAATAGAAGAAAATAATAAAATGGAAAAGACAAGGCATCTCTTCAAGAAAATTAGAGTTTTAAAGGGAATTTATCATACAAAAGTGGGCATGATAAATGGCAAAAATGATAGGGACTTCACAGAAGTATAAGAAATTAAGAGATAGCAAAAAGAAATAACAAAAAAGAGCTATATGAGAAACATCTTAACATCATTGATAATCATGATTGTGTGGTTGCTGATCTAGAATTAGCTATTGTAGAGAATGAATTCAAGTCAGTCTTAGGAAACATTGCTAATAAGGGTGGTGAAGGTGACAGAATTAAGCCAAGCTATTTAAAATTTTACAAGATGATACTATTAAAATGTTGTAGTCATTATGGTGTCAAATTTGGAAAACTCAGTAGTGACCATGGATTAGAAAAACTTAGTTTATGTCCCAATCCTAAAGAGCTAGGCTAAATTACCAAACAATTGCACCCAATTGACATATGATCAAGATTGTTCTTAAGATTCTGCAAACAGGGCTTCAGCAATATGTCACTTGGGAATTATCAGAAATGTAGTCGGGCTCTTGAAGAGAAAGAACTACAGACCGAACTGCTAATATTCACTGCATTATGGAGATAGCAAAGGAGTTGCAAAAATAAAAATAAAAAAGTCTGCTTCTGCTTCATTGACTACACTGCAGCCTTTTACTGTGGGGATCACAACAAAATGTGGCAAATCCTCAAAGAGAGGAGAATACCAGATCATCTTACTTGTCTCCTGAGCAACCTGTATCTGGGCCAAGAAGTAACAGTTAGAACCAACCATTGAACAATTGATTCATTTAGGATTGGGAAGGGAGTATAACAAGGCTATATGTTGTTATGTTATTTATTTAACCTATATGTAATGTACTTCATGTGAATTAGCAGGATGGACAAACCAAAAGCCAAAATTATGGTTACTGGGAGAGAGATCAACAATCTCAGATTTGAAGATGATACTGCTTTGCTGACAGAAAATTAAGAAGAATTAAGAAGCCTCATGATGAAGGTGAAAGAAGAGAGTATAAAAGCTGACTTGAATATAAACTTTAAAAAGAAAAAGAAAACTAAGATCGTGGTGATTAGTCCCATCACTTCCTGCCAAATAGAGGGAAAAGATGGATTCAGCTTAAGGTTTTATATTTGGGGCTTAAAGATCACTGCTAGATGGTACCTGCAGATATGAAATTAAAAGATTCTTGCTCCTTGGAAGGAAAGCTATGACAAATGTAGACAGTATACTAACATGTAGAGATATTGCCTTTCCAACAAAGGTGTGTTATGTATGGTCAAAGCTCTGGTTTTTCAGTAGTAAAATATATTTATGAAAGTTGGATTACAAGGAAAGCTGAGTACCACAGAATCAATGTTTTTGAATTATAAGAGGGTCTTGCATGGCAAGGAGCTCAAATCAATCAATATTTAAAGACATTAATTCAGATTACTCATTAGAAGGACAAATAGATAAGCTGATGCTTAATTAATTATTTGGCCATGTAATGAAAAGACAGGACTCATCGGAAAAGACTCAATTTGAGAAAAAATTGAAGACAAGAGGAGAAGGGGATGGTAGACAATGACAAAGAATCGTGGAAGCAATGAACATGAACTGGAGCAGACTTTGGGAAATAATGGAAGATAGAAGGGCCTTGGTATACTGTGGTTCATGGGGTCACAAAAAGTCGGACATGACTAAAAATAAACTACAAAACATTAAATGAAATATTATAGTAAGAAAAATAACAATAAAATATATTCCCTCCAAAAGCTTTAGTAATTCCATCAAGAATCCTCACATTAGTGAGAAGAGTGAATATATATAGGAAATATGCAAACAGGACAAAAATATAAATTGCATAATTATAATGACAGACATAGAGTTGATGTTTAAATATATATATATATATATATGTATATATATATATACACACTACTTGTTTTGCAGGCATGAGAAGAGGGCAGAGTGAGATGGAATATGAGTGAGAATTTTTGCATGTAAACTATGTATGGTTTGGTTGATGAATTAGTTAATTCAACTGAATTGTTTTGCTTCTCCCCCCACCCCTTTTTCCCCCTTTGGTGTAGGGAATAGCTTCATGGGTAGAGAATGGGAAGATAAACAAGGTACAAAATGATCAAATCAAATCTGAAAAAAATGGAATTTATTTTACTTTAAAACAATAAATATGGAGAACTCAGAGAAAGTTGGCAACTCTTGTATGAACTGATCTAGAAAGCAGAATCAAGAAAATACTGCTCACACTGATTTCAATAATGGGAGCAAAAATACCTTTAAATAGCAAATGACCTCAAACTCTGCAAAGACTAATCTTGATCTCAGAAAATACACAAGGAAACACATTTGCTCTCCTCAGTAGAGAGGTGGGAGAAATATAGAAGGCAAATATTTCATAAGCTGTCAGATATGGTACCTGGATTAGTTGATTTTACTTAACCGTTTTTGTTACAAGGGCGGTTTCTATTAGCAGGGGAGTATGTAAGGAAATTACTGTGGTATATATGTATAAAAGAGACAGAATAAAATTTTAAGGAATTAAATCTAAAATTGACCTAGACTGAAAAGGGTAGATGTAGGCTAATGTAGCCTTGCCTTATACCAGAGGACCAGAGGGCAGGGAGCAAACACGCCAAGCACACCTATAAAAACATTAGAATGACAAGCCATCTTTGAAATATTTCCCTTACAGTTAATTTTGAGGAAAGGGAAAGGACACTTAATTTATTCTGATTGCTGGGGAACCCCTAGTGTATTGTTTCTGTGTGTTTTAATAATCATATTCCTGACCTAAAGAATCCCATTTAAGTTCTGTGTGGCTATTTCCTTTTTTTTTTCTCCACTAGGATTTAAAGTTAGGAAAACCTGAATTCAAATTCCCCCTCCAAAACTCACGGGTTTTATGCCTCATAACAGTTACCGTATGAGATTGGTGTGAGGAAAAACAAAGAGCAAGTATCTTATAGATCTTAAAATACTATATAAATATTGACTGATGGTAATGTTTTAAACTGATATTAACATGAACAATACCACAATCCATTAGCATTTCCTTCTTGTTTCAGGACTAATTTTTTTTTCAGATCACAGTATATATATTTTCAAGTCTCAATTCTTCTGTCTGAAATAATGGCTAAAAGCCATTTTTATAATTATTATCAGTTCTATTTATTAGATAGAACATCAGTTAAGCATATACTATATGCCAGGCACTGGGCTAAAAATAAGAGGAAAAAACAGAAAACAAGAGTCTTTGCCCTCAAGGGTCTAACATTCTACTAAGGAAAGACCACATATAAAAGTGAGCTGGAAAAGAGGAGAGGGCAAAGAAGGATGGAACTCATACAGGTGTGTAAGTGAGGTAGACAGAGATGTAGGGGGGGGGGGCTGGAAGTGGCCAGTGAGCAGTATGGCTGAACCTTCCCATGATAGAACAATTCGTGAGGCAGGAATTCAACAATCAATGAGCTAGCTTGAGAAAAATATGTTATTTTTTTGGGAAAGAGGAGTAAATCTAGTCTTGATTGGCTTCATGGTTTTCAAGTGCCTCAGCTCAGAAGCAAAATAGTTTGAATTTGGATTAAGCTTCCTACCCATGTGCCTCAGTTTCCCTTCAATCACACAATGGATAGAGAGCAGTCTGGCATGGCAAAGGCAGTTCATATCACATTTCTAAGATGTATTAGTTGTTTGACTCTGGGAATTTTCTTTTACAATTTTCTGAGACTCAATTTCCCCATATATAAAATTGAGATCATACTTTAAAAGATTTGTGATTTCATTGATTTGTAAATTCTTTCCACTGGTATAGATCACAGTCCATCTACACCTGCCTATTCAGTGTGTTTCCAATCCTTGCCCTTCTAAGTGTTTACCCCAAGGGATCCACTCAATGTGCAGATACCTCCCTCCCTTACTTTCTCCTCACACCCTGAGGGTACAATACACTCAATCTCAAATTTTGTAAGGTGTCCCAAAAGTCTTAGCACAGTTTGAAGCTATGGGGTTTAAGCTATGAAACTTTTGGACACCCTATAAATTGTCTATATAGCCTTCATTAGGATCAAATGAAATGATTTATGCAAATCACTTTTCAAGCCTTAAGCAGTATATAAATGCTAGTGGTTATTATGAATTGATATCATCATTATCATTAAAGTATCATATAAATATAATATTTTCTTAATATATTCTAAAATACATTTGCGGATACAAAAACCCATTTCAAATTAAAGTTGTCTTGGTCCTCCATGTTTCTATATCTTCCCAACCCCCTTTCTCCAGCCATTCTTGGGACCACTGAAATCCATCTCTGCCCCTCCCTAACACCTGGACAGGTTCTACATTTCTTTATCAGAATAAATCACAGTGTTGGGAGGAATCCAGCTAAAGCCTTCAGTGAGAGCATGTATCATGAGGGCATTCCGGGCAGCTCCTCCTTGTCTGTTCTGTCCAGACCTCCCTTCCTTCATGAATCATTCTGCCTGACCCAAAATATGATTGAATCCAGCACCAGAGATATGCCAGAGGTATAGTCAGAAAACTCCTGACCTTGCAAAATTCAGCCAGGGCTCCTTTTAAAAGTCCAGTCCTATGCTAAAGTTTACATGAAAAACATGAAACTGAGAGTTAGAGAAGAGCATCTTTTCATATCTATCTTTGACCCCTAAAATCTTGCTCTTCTCTGTTCTCCTTTCTCATTTCCAGGTGCTCCCCTTTCCAATATATCTTCTACCTGGCTGCCATATTGATATTTTTAAAGGCTATCCAAGTATATAATTCTCCTGAAGATTCAGCAGCTCCCAATTAGTTGTAGAATCAATCACAAAGTCCTCTAGCATTTAAAGTTCTTCACAATCTGACTCCAATTTCTAAATCTAGATTGAATTTGCATTACTCTACCTTAAACACTCTTATTTTTACAGCCAAAATTATCTTGTTGTTTTTAACATCATATTACATCTCATCTCTTACTTCAAGCCTGGAATTCTGCCTCTCTTCCTCTTCTCCCACTTCCAAATATCATACTGGTTTTTGGAAAATATTTATAAGTGAATTCATCAGCTTATACTTTAGGGAGCTTATCGCTGATTTCCTGTTAAAATTCTGGAATGGACTATTAAGTCTATGATATATGAATTCATGGGAACATGAAAGGATGTATGCAAATGGGTGCAAAGGGAAAAAAGCAGAATAGAAAAACAAGATGTCTAGTGGTTATAACCATGTAAATTGAATGAACAATAATACAACAACCAAAACAGAATGCTAATACATATTTCCATATTAATCATTTTTCCAAAAAAAGTAAAGACAAAAATGCTTTAATCCGTACTCAGACTTCATCAATACTTTCTCTCTAGAAGGAGGTAGCATTTTTCATCACAAGTCCTGCAGAATTGTTTTGCAACATTGTGTTCATTGGAACAACATTCACAGTTGATCATCATACAACACTGCTATTAACTGTGGATGATCCTGGTTTTTCCTTACTTCACTTTGCATCAGTTCACATAAGTCTTTCCAAGTTTTTTGTTTTGTTTCATTTTAGTTTCTGAAACCATCCTGCTTATCATTTCTCATAGCAAAATAGTAATGGATCATCACAATTATATGCCCCTCAATGTCTAATTCATTCCACCAAGAAGTTGTTTTAAATGTTTTGTGTATATATAGAGAGAGAGGAATTTTATTTGCAGTGGATGTAGCAAGAATAATTAACAACAGAAAAAAAAGAGCTTCTCAATTCTTAATCTATTTCTGTTTTCTCTGAAAAAGAAGATAGCCTTTTCCCTGGACAGCAAACTCCAAATGATTAATAGGAAGCTATTATTCAAAATAGTTAGGAGATAGTAAAAGAGTATCTACCTTATGACTTCTGATAAATTCAAATTACCTGGACAGCAAACCCCAAATGATTAACAGGAAGCTATTATTCAAAATAGTTAGGAGATAGTAAAAGAGCATCTACCTACTGACTTCTGATAAATTCAAATTACCTGAAGTTCATCATTTGGGTCTGAAGGGACTGGCTGATAACATGATAGATAAATTGTCTGTGAACTTGGAAAATTATGGAAAGTTGAAGAGCTACTACAACATTGGAGAAGAGCAAATATTGTCTCAATTTAAAAAAATATATTTTTCGAATTTTAGGTGAGTGAGTTTATTTTCCACTCCTGGGAAAAAATCTAGAATGGACCAGATCACATAAGAAAACAGTTGTTGAACATGTAGAATGGGAAGTCATGATTAAAAAGAACCAGACTGGCATAGACTTGAGGCTCCTCACTTTGCTGATTGCCATAGTCTTTTACTTTTCTTTTGTATTGTTTCTATTTATGATATTCTCTAGCTTATCAACATTCTTCCTAAAATTTGTTTCCTCAGACTGAAAATAATGTTCCAGAAATAGAAAGATCCCAAAAGACTCTAAGAGACTTAGCCCCTCCTCTTATCAGAATGTTGCCCCACTCTCAGTGATGCTAAAATACTAAGAGATGAAAAAAAAACAATAACAGATGCAAGAAATTCTGAACTTAGACTCCCCAAAAGGGAGAAAATAAATGTTCTCTTTTTTTGGTGATTATACAAATAAAGGTCCTTTAATGGAAGTCTTTTTCATGACAAATATAATTGATGAAACACAATAATATAACAAGAAAATGTTTATCACCCACTTTGGGAAGAGGGAGGAAAAACTCCTATAGCAAAGGAGACAAAGGAAGGACTGGAGAAGCATGAATAGGAATAAGGAACAGCACATCTCCAAGTCAAGCCAAGAGATGTTATTCAACAATAATGGGTCCTGAATATTTCTTAAGCTAAAATCAAGGAAAATGAAGATTGAAAAAGAGGTCATCTGATTGAGCAATTAGGTCTGTGATGAGGAACACCCACAATGGTGGGGCCAGAAGACTTCTTACAAAGAGTTGACTAAAGAAGGTGAGTGAGATGTGAAGGTAATACTTTTCTGAGAAGTTTTACCATGAAGAAAGACCAAGAGATGAAGAGCCTTTAGGGAGCCTATGACGGTCAAATGACAGCTAGTTTTTAGGACTGAGCATGTTTCTAGGCATGTGGGAAAGAGCCAAGGGCAAGGAAGAGATGGATGAGATAGGAAAGATTATTGGAGCCAGATCTTAGAGGAAATAGGACAGGATGGGATGAAGGGAACATATTACATAAATGGATGCTAGTGAAATTTCTTCTTCCATGAGTAATAGGAAAGAAAATTGAAATGCTGACCATGATGAGAGGCTTTGAGGAATGGGAGAAGACACCATGTTGACTGTCCTCAGTGCTCTGACCTCAAATCCTGCCTTAGATGTGACCGAGTTGTGTGAATCTGAGCAAGTCATTTGACTACTCCCAGCCTCATTGCTCCCATCTGCAAAATGGGGGGAAATGACAGCATCTATGTCAAAGAGTTGTTGCAAGGACTAAATGAAATAACAGATCCAAATGAGCATTATGCAAAGCTTAGAGTGATACATAAATGCCAATTATTATCATTATTAGTATCATCATCAAATAATAGACTAGGATATGAATTTTAAGTGTGTAGCAGTTTGATTGTTTCTTCAGTGACTTAGGACCCAGTTGAGGTCATCTGGTAGCAGATGAAACATTTCCATTTTGATGATATTCAACAGCCCCAGAGTGAGAAAGGCAAAACCCACCTAATAATATTATCCATCACTTTCACTATAGGTCTGTGAAAGAAACAAATTATGTAGAGCAGAAATAACGTAAAAATAGAAAATATTTCCTTACGGATTAGAGGGTTGCAAGCAGAAGATGGAGAAGGAAGGCTATCCCTGGCAGGAGGCTGGTCAAGGTAGATAGAGTACAAGAAGGGATCTAGATCATGGGAGGATCTAGAATGAGAGAGTAAGAATGGGCCAACAGAGGCAAGGTTATTCATTCTACAAACATCCATTGTACATACATTATATGCTGGTGGGACACTATGGACCAGTAGATTATGGATAAGTAGTTGAACTGTCTTAGCCCATTTTCTTGATTTGTGCAATAGATATGAAAGTTGTACCACCTATTTTACAGTCCTGTTATAAGGAAACAGCTTCTCAATGGAGCGTGAGCTTTTGGAAAGTTGGAGCTGGCTGGTTTTGTTTCAGTATCCCAAGCTACTAGCACAGGGCCTGGCAGACACTGGGCTCTGAAAGCTTATTGAATGTTCTTTCTGCTCCAGAACCTGCAATCTAGAGCTGTCTTACAAAACTCAATCATTCCCAATAGATCATAATTATAGAGCATCCTGAGACTAATAGTGTTTCTCTCAGCACTTTCAGGAAAATCTGTGTAGTTAACAATGGACAACAAATAGCCTTAAGTCATTTTGACCAAATCATGACATCTCACTGGTGTAAAAGAATCCTGGTGAAGAAATCCATTTTCTCACCACATGTCAGCGTCTCCTCAGGGATTTCTAATCTTGTAGAAATGCAATGGGAAGATAAGTGACTTTCTTTCCCAGTCACCTGACCAGGATACACCAAGGGAAAAAACTGAACTCAGGTCTTATGATCTTGAATCTGGCCACCCTGCTGAATTAGAATGGAAGCTGATAATCATGGAGCACTTTGAAGTTTGTAGAGCACTCGGAAGTTTGTAAAGCACTTTACCTGTCCCTCATTCTCTGCGATTAGCCAAGTAAAGTACATGTGATTATAATTTTATAAATGGATAACCTAAGGTTTGGAGGATTTAGGTGACTAGACCAAAATCACACAGCCAGTGAAGGCAGAATCAAGACTCAGAGAGAAAGAAAAGGATTATTTCTATGATCCAAATAATGAGAAAAAAAAAAAAAAAAACTTCTTTTGCCAGAAAAAGCAGAAGAAAACAGAAAAGGTGACTTTAAAAAATATCCCTTTTAAGTGAGATTTATTAATGTTTCATTGCAATCCTTGCAGAGCCTCTGACTTTGGAACTCCCACATAAAATATTGTCACACCAGAAAGCAAACTATTGAAAAGTAGGGACCATGGGGGGAGGGGGAGGACCTGTCATTTGGGAATCCCATCAACATCAAATGATGATAAAATGCCTCAGCACACATCTGGTCCCAAACCATGGTGAGTTCAGAACGGTCTGGGATTCCTTCAGTGAAACAGGAATATGAAATATTCTTCCACAGTGGCTCAAGTGTTTCAGAGAGGTCCAAGGTTAGACAGGGTCTGTTTCTTTATGAATCTAGATATATTTTCTTTACTAAATCTGCCTCAGCAATCTTGCAGTCCCCTGGATGGGCTCTGAATCAATGCATTTTTGCATTTAGAGGAAGAGATGTAGGGAACTTTCCAGTTAAATACATTTAAATATGTCAACGGAATACTTGGCTTAAACATTTGATATAAGACCAAGGCCCTTCTTCCTCAAGGGCCAGAAATAGATGTATTAGTGGAACCATCAGTTTTCCTTCTCTTTTATTCTGAGGTGCCCTGAACCTTGGCTAAAAGGCTTAGTTTTCACAGTCAGCCATCTGCCCACTCTTTCCCTCAGCCTTGGGATCTCCTCCTTCAGAGGGAACTCTATCAGTCTGACTTCCTGTTTTTTCCTAAAGGTAAATCCTGCTGAGAAATATAAAGATGCTCAAACCATCATGATAATGGAAAATTTGGAATCTAATGATACATAATAATAGAAAAAAGGGAAAAGGGTGAGTTTGGAGCAACAGAATAACAGTAATGATAATAAGTATAATAATAGACATATGTCTGCAAATTACATGGATCCTATCACATGTATGTATATACATAAAAATAACATTGACATCACAGCAGGATTTTGACTGTTGACTATTTGGAGAGCCCGTGTTCTAAGAGCCTTCCCAGCCTGCGAGCCCTCTAGGAAATCCTCAGCAGAATCATCCAGTGCCCGCTTTGTGACAGACACTCTACAAAGGCAGGCTATGGTTCTAGGATTATTGTTGTTATCTGCTCCTAACCAGCCTGGGAGGGAAGTCTGAGGATTATCGTTCCCATTCTACAGATGGACAGTCTCAGAGAAGCTCTAGCTTGCCCAGGCTCCCACAGTCAGTGTGTTTTAAGGCTCATTTGGCACATGCATCTATCTGACTTTGAGGCCGGTGAACTCTCCAGGACTTCATACAATAAGTCACCCTAACTCTTGGAGGAGGAACAGGTCACCATGAATATCCTAATATAAAAAAATACACAAATATTTTGGGGCCACAGGGAAGCATCTCGGTAGCTGAATGCTGAATATCCTGAGTCAGGAAATCCAAAGTTTAAATTTGACCCCAGATGTTTACTAGCTATGGAAGCCTGGGCAAGACATACAACTGGTCCATTCTCACCTGTAGAATGAAGGCAGTAATAGCCCCTACCTCACAAGGTAGTTTGGGGGCACCATAGTCCACAGAGCACCAGGACCACACTCATTTTCCTGAGTTCAAATCCAACCTTGGACTTTTACTAAGCTGTGTGAACCTGCGTAAATCACTTCACTTGTTTGCCTCAGTTTTCCCATTTGTAAAATAAGCTGGAGAAGGAAATGGCCAACCACTCCAGTGTCTTTGCTAAGAAAACCCCCAAATGATGTCATGAAGAGTTGGGCATGACTAAAATGATTGAACAACTCATAGGGTGGCTATGAGACCCAACCAAGACAATAAAAAATGTTTTACAAACTTTAAAGTCCTATACAAATGCTAGCCATCATCACTATTATAACTGTTTTATTTTCCTAATTAAAACACATCTATTGGAAGAAAGGAAATATATCATAGAGAGAGGAGAAAGGGGAGCTAAAAGTTTTTTTTTTCTTTTTCTTTCATTCATTCTTTTTTTTCTCTTTTTCTTTTCTTTTTCCTTTTTTTTTTTTTTTTTTTGTTAACAATTAGGTTGTTTCATGGGTTTGGGGCTGGTATGAAATCACTTTCAGCCTTGGAGGATGCCCGTAACATGTGAAACATAAACAAGGTTTCTTTTCAACCCCATCATTAAGCTAATATTTGGTGAAATTTACAATTTCCGGATCTTATTAAGTTAATAGATATAATTTTGAAATATTTTCTCTGTTAGGATTTCTTATGAAAATAAATGAACATAGGATTGTTTGAAACTTACAAGCTAATTTTCAGAAAAGGCCTGACTAGTTTTTCCTACCAAATGTAATACGTCCCCAGATGGCTGCCTCTGTAGGTAATGGCACCGATTCAAAAGGTATATTAACTGCCACTATATTGGCCACATCAAGAACCTATGGGCTTTTGTGGAGGAGAATTTTGACAGCAATTAAAATAACACCCTTGCTGCGGGTGAAAGGGCTCTAGGCACTGCTGCCCCTTGCTTGGCGATCCCTACATCACAGAAGATGGCAGCAGGGTAGAGAAGTAGGGAGATGGGTCATCGTCCATCCATCCCTCCATCAGCAGACCTCACAGAAGACCCTCAAAGTGAGACTCCCTCTTATTCCCAACTAGTTAGCGATAAACAAACAAGTTTAAAAATAAAAGCCGAGAGGAAAAATGCCATTTACTCGCTGGAGCCACAGGAAATCAAGAAAAGAAAATAAACAGGGTTGGGATTGTGGGCCTTTAACCTGCAAGCAGACACTTTCATTCTGTGTGCGTTCTGTGTGCTGCTGAATGGCGAGGGGAGGCAGAGGAACTGCAGGCTTGTGGGATACCCAGAACCCCTGTGGCTCCTGCACAGCTGTGCAAACACTCCCAGGCCCTGCTAAGGTAGGGTGGGCAGCAGACTGCAACTGCCCAGCCTCTGACCTCGGAGGCCCTCACCAAAGCTCTGCTTGAGGCAAAGGCAGGCCTCGGGCCTCTAGGACTCTCTACTCCTTTTTTCTGCCCCCTTTTCTCTCTGCTGATCTCTTCTTCTCCCTTTCCTCTCCCTCTCCTTTCTTTGCCTCTTCTCCTCTCCTCATTTCTCCACTCTCCCTCTCCATTCCTTCCTCCCTCCCCCCCTTTCCCTCTCTCTCTCTCTCTCTCTCTCTCTCAGTCTGTCTCTATCTCTATCTCTGTCTTTGTCTCTTTCTCCTCTCTCTCTGTCTGTCTTTCTCTTCTTCCCATCTTCCTCTCTTTTTTCCTTTCTATACCTCTCCTTTAAAAAAAAAAACTTTCCTTATTCCCCCTTTCCCCTCTATCTCTGTCTCTCTATCAGGCTTATCTATATTTATCTCTCTTCCCCAAAAATAACCCCAACAATAATCATATATATATATATTTTTAAATCTGGTCTTCCTATATCATTGATTATTCTTTCCTGGGATAATAGGAGAGGAGAGAAGATCTAGGGAACCAAACTGGATGATCGATTAAAATGAAAGAAAAAAAAATGAGTTTGCAATGGAAATTCCCATCAATTCAGCAGTCATTGACCAAGTGCCTACTATGTGTCAAGCACTGGGAACAGAGACAAAATGAAACAGTTTCTGCTCTAAGGACATCATGTTCTTTGGGAATAGGGGGAGGAATCAACATATACTAAAATAAATAAGTGCAATATACCCATAAAGCAATTGGTGGGCAATAATAATTTGGGGAGATCATAAATGTCACAAATTTATTTTAGACAAAACAGTCCAAATCTCTTTGTCCATCTTCCTCAAAACCCTATATTACCATTTTCAGTGAGTGACAGAGATACAGAGAGGAAATGATAAACAGATAAAGAAAGACACAAAGGGAGAGAAATAGAGGCAGAGGCAGAGACACAGAGAGAGACAGAGAAAGAGAGAGAAACAGAGACAGAGACAGAGACAGAGACAGAGAGTAGGTAAAGAGGGTGTCATTTTCCAGACAATTTTGAATAGGCAGGAATTTCAGCTCTCCCCCACAGCACCTTCCCTTCCAGTGCCTCTGAATTTTGCCTTTAGGTCATGGGGTGGGAGGCCAGGCAGACCAGCATGCTCTGACATCTCATCTCACACTGCCCAGAATGGACAATTCCAATGGAAGTCACATAATTACCAGCCCAAGAAGGCTTTTCTCAGGATCCTTTTTTCCTTTTCCAAACATTTCTGAACTCTGCATGACCCCCTTTTTCAGAAGGCTAGAAATGGAATGCAGGCACCTAAAAGCGCTGTACTGGTAGGTGGGAAAAAGTCCTGTGGCCCACTAAAATGGAAGAAAACAGAAGCAGAAGCAGAAGATGGAGCGGGCCCAGTTGAGCATTTTCTGTTTTAAAAAAACAAACACTCAGCCCTAAGTAAGATGGCAGCAAATAGAGCAAACAACAGAAACAAAACGGAAAAAAGAACAAAAGAAAGAAACAAGGATCTGTAGAGAAAACTCTAACATGGATGAGCACTTGGCCTAGATGCTGGAAGTTCAATTATATCCAACTCTTCTTGACCCCATTTGGAGTTTTCTTGGCAGAGACACTGGAGCAGTTTCCCATTTCCTTCTCCATCTTGTTTTATAGATGAGAAAATGGAGGCAAGCTGGGTTAAGTGACTTGCTTGTAGAAAGTGTCTGGGTTAAGATTTGAACTCATCTCCCTGACTCCAGATCTCATACTCTATCCAGTGCACCTAGCTGTCCTGCATTCTGGAAGATTCAAGTTAAAACGTGGTCTCCACAGTAACTACCTGTGTAACCTTGACTCATTCCTGGATCCCTCACTCTTCTCATTTATAAAATGGGTGTAATAAGAACACCAACATCTCAGAATTGTTGTGAGGATTAAACAGATAATAGTTGTAAAACGTTTTGAAAATCTTAAAAGTATTACAGCAATGCTAGCTATTGGATGATGATGATGATGATGTCATGTTCTGTCCTAATAAAGAAATAGTCCATTTCTATTGATAAGCTTTCAGTTCAATTCAGAAAAATCAATACAAGGTAAAAGCAAAGTAATTTCAGGGATGTGGGAAACACTAGCATCTGAAGAAGATGAAGATAAGCCAAAGAAAGAGATGAAACTTGAATTGAAACTCTAGGGTAATAATGGCTTTCATGAAACAGTGGGGAGGACATGAAGCCTTCCAATCTTCCAGTTTATAATTCCAATTTATAAGCTGGAATAAGCTTATAAAAAACACAGCATTGTGTCTGCAATGTTATGTGGAAACACCTACAAGTAGTCCCAACTCACATCGATCATTTAATGATTCAGAGGAGATACTGACATCCATGAATTCTGCTCTGCTAATAGAAAGAGTAGAGAGTCTCTCTTGGATCATTGTTTTTCACAGCTGATCATTGTTAAAATGTTATTGTTATTCTGTATAAGGTTCTCCTGGTGCTGCTCACTTCACTTTGCATCAGCTCCCAAGTTTTTCTTCTTATCCTGTTTAACATTTCTTATAATATAATAATATTACGTCACAATCTTCCAAAGCAAGTTGTTCAATCAGCACCAAATCGATATCACGTACTTCAGTTTCTAATTGTTTTCCACAATTAAAAGAGCCGTTACAAATATTTTTGTTCAAATTTGGTACTTGTTCTCTGATCCTTTTGGGATACAGATCTAGCAGTGGTTTTGAAGAACACAGGGATGTTAAAATTTTATAGACTTTTGGCTTTAGTTTCAAATCATTCTCCAGAATGGATAGGAACAGTTCAAACTTCATCAACAAAGCATTAGTGTCCCTATTTTCCCCACATCCCTTCCAGCAATCATCATTTTGCTTTTCTATCATGTTAGTTAATCTGATGGGTGTGAGGTAATATGTCAGTTATTTTAGTTTACATTTCTTAATTCAATAATGATTTAGAAGTTTTTTATGTAACTATTGATACTTTGATTTTGTCTTCTGAAAAGTGCCTGTTC
Organism: Myrmecobius fasciatus; assembly: GCA_023553655.1. NCBI lineage: Eukaryota > Metazoa > Chordata > Mammalia > Dasyuromorphia > Myrmecobiidae > Myrmecobius > Myrmecobius fasciatus. The sequence continues at coordinate 733,863 of JAJPUD010000116.1, read as the reverse complement.
ATATTCTTTTTCCATTTATGGATAGGAGAATGACTCATTTATTTTGCTTAGTTCCTTATATATTCAACACTTCTTCCAAGGCACAGAGTTTCAGGTAGTCCCCCACTCTTCCTGCCAGGCTTTTCTTCTTCAGGATCAATATGTGATGTTCCCTGATCTCAAGACATTATCCTGGAGACCTTCTGGACTGCCAATGTCTTTTAAAAAAGCAGCCTGCTTCAGATCTTAAACCAAAACTTTTTTACCTCTTCATTTTATTCTCATTTTTATAAGATAACAGGGGTAGGAGTAGAGAGTAGACCAGAGATATGACTGATAGAAAAAATCCTCTTTGTCAAAGCAGGTTAGTGTCTTTATTTAGACCCTGAAAGAGCTGATAAGGGCACAGACAGATTAATCTGGGTCCCACAGGTGACCCAGGTGAGACTTGAATCTAGATCTACTTGGCTCTAAAATGAGTTCTTCAGGGCAGCTAGGTTGCGCAGTGGATAGAGCACCAGCCCTGAAGTCAGGAGGACCTGAGTTCAAATCTGGTCTCAGACACTTAACATTCCCTAGCCGTGTGACCTTGGGCAAGTCACTTAACCTCAATTGCCTCAGCAAAAAGTAAATAAATAAATAAAATTAGTTCTTCATCTGCTGTCCCACAGCACCTCTCCAGCAAAAACAAACCCAAACCAAACATAACAATAAAATCTTGTTAGAAAGAAAAATAAGTTCCATCCATCTCTTCTGCCCAATTATATGTGATCCTCATTAACCTGGGCTGTGGTTCAAAGACCAAGAAGAAAAAAATATAGAGAATATACATAATCAACTTGGCTTCATCTCAGAGAGTCAAACCCCTTCCTTTGTCTTTGACCAGCTTTCCTAATGGTTTAGTAATTAACTATTGTGGATTCATGGTCCACTTGGGCTTTGGTAATAAAATAAATCAAAGGATAGCAATGTTCTTCAAATAGGACAATGAACTCCCTGCTCTGTGCTTAGCAGAATGCACAAGTTGAGTTGTTTTTCCATTGTAGGTAATGGATTTCCATCATGCAGATTTCATTTCTTGCCTATCCCTATTTGTGGAAAAGAAGAGGACAAAAGATAAAGATTGGGGATATGAAATGGGTCAGGCAAAGACCCAGTTTTTACACAATGCATAGAGTATACTCAAAGGTCAAACCTGGAGGTTTACTAGAATCTGAAATATGTTTTACCAAACACTCATACCCACTCAACACCCTACACACATATTCACCCATTCAGAAGAGAGTGAATTTCATGTATCTTTGCACTTCTTCCTCTTTCCATCCCCCCATAAAAATAAAAAAATCAACCTATAAGATCTAAAATTTCATGAGATCTTTTGAGAATTGAGACTAAAAATGGATCCCTGAGTCTTCTGGAGATTGAGACTTAAATAGAGCCAACTTTACATTACCAACATACTCCAAGGGTTAAGAAAATATACAAATACTAATATGCACATATTTAAAACTATGAAAGAGGATCTGAGATTCTACTGGAATGATGATGATCTGGTCTATAAGAAACCCAAAGTTCAACTTTGTCATTTGTCCATAAAGTGAGCTATGCAAGTCATGTAATCTCTGAACACATCAGTGCCTCGGCCATAGCAGAAGTTCTCTCAAATTAGTCTGGCAAACTCTGCCTTAACCGGCTAACATCATCTTTCATATGAGTTTTCAGATGGCATATGCAGAGGAGAAATATTATTGAGGAATTTCTGATCATTTAAATAGTTGGTATTAGAAAAACTGGTGGAATATTCTACTTGATGACATTGAACAAATATTATTTAAGCATCTTCTCTAAGATACTGATAGACACCAAGAATAATGTCTTCAAGGAAATTAAAGTTAGTAGGGGACAATCATATACGTGTATTTCTGGGTGTACATATATATGGATATATACATGCCCATACATAGGTGTGTATAAACATATTTTATGTATATATATATATATATATATATTATATATATGTGTGTGTGTTTATGGGGACATATTAAATTACAATGAGAAACATGAGTACAACATGGTCAGAAAGGCATGGGGAAATGGGAAAGAAGTTTTTTTCTAAATAGAGGATCATGGGAGGTCTCGTGGAAGAGATGATACTAGATCTATACCTGAAGAGTCAAAAGGCTTCACTCACCTCTTCTTCACCTCTTAGCTGGTTACTCTCTCTTCAAAGCTTCATCCCTGAAGCTTTTCCTGATTTCCCCAGTATATCTGTGTACCTCCTAACAGAGCTACCTAGGATTCACTTGTTCTGCATTGTACACATATATGTAAACTCCTTACGCTTAGGTTATGAGAAGGAAAATTAGAAATCATTGAGTCCAACTTCCTTTTTTTTCAGATGAAGAATGAAGAAATAGGAGCACAGAGAAGGAATGTGACTTGGCCAAGATGACACAGACCTAATAGCAGATATTCAAACATGACTCCAAAGCCAGTATTCCTTCTAGAATATCAGATCTCAGAACATCACATCTGAAAATCACAAAACTATTATTAAAGTTGTAAAAATGATCTCATTTTCTCATTATTATTCAGAGGGATTATGACTCAACGATGGAGAGTGAAACTTAAAGTCTGGAAAATGGGAGTTCAAGTTCTCTCCCTAAATTTTTCTAACTGTATGATCGTGGTTGTTTTTGTTGCTCAGTCATTTTTTTTTAGTCATGTCCATTCTTCATAACTCCATTTAGGGTTTTCTTTGCAGAGACATTGGAGTGCTTTGTCATTTCCTTCTCCAGTTCATTTTACAGATGAGGAAGCTGCGGTAAACAAATGAAGTGACTTGTCCAGAGTCATACCAGTAGTAAGTATCTGAGGCCAGATTTGAATTCAAGAAGCTAAATCTTCCTGGCACTCTATACACTATGTACACTGTATCACCTACCTGTCCCATGCATATATAGATAGATATGGATGCACACACATATATATATGTGTATTATATATATATGTATATATATATGTTCATAGACTTTAAGAATCACCATTGTGAGAGTGGAAACCTCTTAAATCATGTTTTAAATATATAAAAACATGTGACAATAAAAGTATATACATATATACATAAATATATATATATATATGTGATATATATGTGTATGTGTATATTTGTGATGCTACATATTTTATTCCATGCATTTAAAAACATGATTCTGAGAAGCCTTCACCAGACTGCCAAAGAGGTCCATAAACAAAAGAAAGGATCAAAACTCCTGATCTAAAATTTCTAACTTACTGAGGAATTTCTGAGCTACATTGGTGTAAGAAATTTCACAGTGGATGTGTCATTTTTCAATGAAATCAATGGACAAGCTTTTATTATGTTCCTAGTATATATTGGTCTTTGGTCCGTTTTGGATCCTTAGGATATAAAATCAAACAAGGAATTTCTATGCTATTGAAAAGTCTAAGTTTAGACCAAAAAATAATTAACCTGAAAAGCCAACAAAGAAGAGTGTTAACATATTTGAAAATGATTAAAATTACTTTCCTTCAGATCATTTCTGTCCAGGAAACTCAGTGACTTATTTGGAGATTAGAAATCAAGTCACTTTTGGCCTAAAAAGGATCCACCTCTAAATGAGGGAATGGTTCTGTATTTTGTTATCCTGTTTTCAGGGTCAGAGGTCAAATGTCTCACAGGTGGTAGCAGCAGTGAGATAAGGAAAGAAGAGGCAAAGATGTCCCTGCTTTTGATGCTTCAGACAGGGAAAGAATCATTAATGTTGGATGAAATCATGAGAAGAAATAGAGACAACGATTGATCCAAATATTGGGGGGGGAAGAGATGGCACTGACTTCCCTTAACCAAATAAAAAGAAGGAACTAGAAACTAGCACTTCAGACACCAAAGGCAGAGTCACATTTAAAAGCAATCCCAGCTGATTGCAGTGATGATGCGCAAATCCATTTTGTTTTGCTCCCCTTCACCCATTTCTTCTTGCTGGCAAAGGCCCCTCTTCACTGGCTTTTGCCATTGTCCTATACTCAATTCTGTGCATCCCTGCCGATTGTCCTTAATTCCTCTAGAGCAAAGGAGCCGAGACAGGAAACATCTCTGTTTATAGAAATGATGAGTAAGTCCTGGGGAAAGGCCATAAAACAGCAGATAACGAGGTGATCATGTTAGAAATATATTAACATTGTCCAGGGTCACATTTCATGGGAGAGTTGATGTTTTTCTTGGGGAACCTTAGCTGGGCCAAGTCACATCCATCGTTTGAAGTCATTGCTGAGATCCACGGGCCAGCTCTGCTCTTAATCTCCTGTCGCCTTTGATGTCGCCCCATGGACCAGCTGCCCGAGGTGCCCAAACCTTCAAAGGCCAGTATTCTAATGAGAAGTTTTCTTGTCAACTGATGACTTTTTGTTTTGTCCCGAGAACAAAAAGGAATCAAATAGATAATGAAAAAAAATATATTTTCGTTTACAAAAATACATTTCTATTTCTGTAGGAAAGCTATTTGAATAAACAAAACTATTTTATTTTTAAAAATGTTTTATTGATGATATATTTTTAAATACTATTGTCACTTCACAATAATCAACACCTATCCCTGTCATGTACCCTTCCCATACAACAAAGAAAAAAAAAGAATGAAGGAAGAAGAAGAAGAAGAAGAAGAAGAAGAAGAAGAAGAAGAAGAAAGAAAGAAAGAAAGAAGGAAGAAGAAAGAAAAAAAAGAATTAGAAGAAGGAGCAGGAGGAGGAGGAGGAAGAAGAACAAAGAAAAAGAATTAGGAGAAGAAGGAGGAGGAGGAAGAGGAGGAGGAAGAGGAGAAAAGGGAAGAGGAGGAGAAGAAACTGCCAAGTAAAGCAAGGTGATCCCAAGCAAAGCAAGGTGATCCCAAGACAATGACTAGTGATACATGCAAGAATTTTCCTCATACTTACTTCCTCTTTATTAAGAGGAAGTAAGTGTGTTTCATCATTGTTAGTTCCTGGAACTAGGATCTAATGGGAGGTGTAATAAATATCTATATTTTTAATTTCTCCCTATTGGATCTTCCTCTGATGTTCCATTCTGGCACAAAGGGAACCCTCTGTCCTCAAGGTCCATATTACTGGAGAGAAGGTCTCCCAGGTTTTAGCCGCCCAGCTGGCAAGGCTCTGGTGATCTGTGCAGTATATGGAGCATTGGCTGACCATGTGCAGAGAGGTCTGTTATCCAAGAACTGGCTACCAGGTGGTCATTTGTTCTGCACCAGTAATTAAGCTAAACAAGTTTGTAACCTATGTCAGGGAAGGGTGACAAATCTCCAGGTTTTCAAAGTATTCCAAAGTAATATAATCCACATTTCTTTATGCGGCTAAGTGTCAAGGGGAAAGGGCATTAGACTGTGAGCCAGTCATTGGATTCAAAGACCCGGATTCAAATTCAGGCTTTGCTACTTAATAGCTTTGTGGGGATAAGTCACTTCACTTTTCTGATGAGAAATGCTTTGCAAATCTTAATGTGTTAGCCCAAATTCTTTGTAATTATTTGTAAAAATACTGCCTAATGTTAGCAATAAAGAACAAACAGACAGATGACCAATAAGAGACTGCAGAGTGAGAAGGGAAGTCTTTGCATAGGTTATTTGACAATCCATTGTCTGAAATCAACTTTTTTTTCTTCTTTCTCTTTCTTCTTTGTCATACATATATATATATATATATATATATATACACACACACACATATATATGTATGGCTATGTATATTCAAAGTTATACATACCTATATACATATATACACATACACATACACACATATTCAAACAGTCTCTGCTCTCCATAAACTTCCCTTATCTTTGGGTTGGGGAGCTGAGGGAATTAGAACATGTAAACAGTTCATTTATGTGACTTGGAAGTGAATTAAATTGGAGGGGAGGGGTTTGGTAACTTGATGCCTTTTGAGTCTCCTTTCTGCTCTGATCTTTAATCCTATAACCATCAGATTGAATACCTGATAACTTGGGGAGGGAGGGAATAGTCAGCAACAACTGAGAGGATCAGGGAAGATCCCCCCTGCAATCAATGGTTTTGCACTGGAAGGAATCATCAAAGTCATACTATTTTACCTCATTATTTTAAGGATAAGCTAAGTTAAGTGACTTCAAGATCACATAATAATAAAGCTTCAATGTCATTCCTCTGACTTTGAAACCAGTACTCTTGCCAGTCAGGTATAATGTGACTTCTGAATTGAACTTTAAGTCAAGCTAAAGGCCTTGGAGTCCACATGTTAATATAATTTTGTAAAAAGAAGAGGTCAATAGTTCTACTTCAGAGAGACAGAAATTTCAAGTTTTATCTCACATGTGAAAAAACATTCTAATAGATGTCAATGGTAGGGTCCCTTGAGAAAAGGGGCCTGTAATCTCTGATAGTAAAAACTTTAAATTTGTATTTTCATTAATATCTACTGAAAATTTAGATTTTCCTTTAATTATTCATTTTTTAAAAAATCATTGTTCTAAAGAGTCATTGATATAAAAATGTTTGAGTGCTCTGTGATGGAAATAACCACCACTGTTACTTATTTTCAGGTTTAAGGATTTCTCTTTTGCATCAGATTTTACAGATATAATTCTGTCCATTTTCCTGATAAGGAAATTGGTCTCAGAAGAGTGAAATGACTTGCCTTGGATCATATGGCTACTAAATCAGTTAACAGTCAAGTATTTTTTGATTACCTACTATGTGCCAGGCATACTGCTAAGTGCTGAAGCACTGTGCTAAGAATCAGAAACAGGACTTAAATCTAGGTTTTCTTGAGCCCACGTATAGCTTTTTCACTTGTGAAAGGTTGAGAATAAAGCAAGTATAGCAGTTCATCTTATTCCAAGTTAATAACCTGATCACAAATGGTTTCTTTCATGGAATGAGAGGGAGCACTTGCTTTTGCCAATCAGGATGTTTGAAGATGGAGCCAGGCTGGCAGACTGGCTTCTGGGAGCTTTTAGCAACTACCTTCATTTAATGCTAACCCATCATTGCTGTTGTTCAAAGAGGACCATAGCATCAGGGAGGTGACGCCATGATATTCAGGTAAGTTGGATTTAAATGAGGAAGGTCTGTGCAAGGTCACCTGTTTCCTTTTCCTCTTCAGAGTCATTTGGGTCCAGTGGCAAGATAAATATCAGGATGACTAGAGATGACCCTACCTATGGGGGAGACCTTGGCTTTTTAAAACTCTTTAAGAGATCTCAATCTGATTGAAGCAGCATTCACTCAGTGATTAAGGCCATGTAAAAATTAGGGAAGGAAGGAAGGAAGGAAGGAAGGAAGGAAGGAAGGAAGGAAGGAAGGAAGGAAGGAAGGAAGGAAGGAAGGAAGGAAGGCAAGAAGAGAAAAAAAAAAGAAAGAAAAGAGCTGTGTTGCCCAATGACCAGTTTATGCTGGGCCATTTAAACTTTTCTGGTATAAAATTCCAACTTAGTACTTATATAGGCACTGAATTATACTTTAGCTATAGATTATATCTGTTTTCCAGGTACTAATCTAACAGGACACAAAGAAAATTTCCATGCAAATTAATAATATTGATTTTAGTTGCTTTCTGATAAAAGATGAAGAGAACAATTGTCAGAGATTCAGAAGCAAAAAAATGAGACTGGTAACTGCACAGCCCACCCTCACTTAAATTTTTCTGCTACAGAGAGTCAGAACAATCTTCAGACCAAATCTGGTTCAATCCCCAGTAGAACTATAGGAGTTGATTTCACTGAGTTGTGGATGCTGCTTTTAAAGTATGACATTATGCCTCCAGCTCCATCAAACAGTGACTAGAGAGACTGTGAAAGAGTACGAGCTGGACTAGTTACATCTGAAAGTGATTACAGTTGAGTGGACCCAAATTGCTAAGACTTTTGTGGTAGTGGGACTCATAACAAGAGTATACCAGAGTATCAGTGACTAGAGATGGCCAGGAATCCTTCCCAGTAACTAGGTCTAGTCCATATTATGATTTCCCTTTATATCTAGAACAGCCTTCTTCATTTTATTCAAAACCTTTTCTAATTGTTAAGGGATCTGCAAAAAAATATTAGGGGAGGTAGAAGGGGAAGGAAAAGGGCAATGGTACAGAAATTTGGTAAAAAGCAAAGATCCAAAACTTATGTGAAAGTCGCTAAGAACTGTGATCACTTTAAAAAAAAAAAAACATTTTACTGGAAGAATTTCTTTTAGCTGGCTCTAATTTTAAAATTAATGGATTTCCAATGATGTTAGGAAATAGTGACAGAAATAAAAAAGTCATATCCATTTCCTTCTTTCTTAAGAGCTGAAATAAAATTAGCTAAATCATGGTTCCTAAAATAATTTAAGGCAGATTCTATAACCTTTTACGTGCATATTCAGTCCTGGTTTGGTAATCAAGCAAAAGTCATCTATTTGCCACACAGAATAAAGTCATGAAACAGTCATAGAATATTTACATTTACTTTTTAAAATTTAATTTAATATTTTGTCCTTTCTTCAAATTTTGAGTTCTCTATTACTTTCCTTCATCCTTTCCCTCTCTTATTGAGAAGAAAAGCAATTGGCCATTGGTTATACACGTATAGCCATCAAAAATACAATTCCATGTCAACCGCACATACTTCAAAGTCTACCATAGAGATTCCTCTTTCCAATCACTGATATACAAGCAAAAATTTTTACAAAAATGATAAACAAACAAAAAAACTCACTCTGAATTAAAAGGAAACTGGAAAATAGAACTCACTATATAGCTTAAAACAAAGAGAAATGAAAGCAAATTTATCTTTAGTGGATTTTGGAACAAGAGTATCCAATAGCAAGAATTCTGAATCAAAACTCTCTCCGATGAGTCCTTGAAAATGCTGAGCAACCCTTACAGGCTTGCTTTTTTGTTTTGTTTTAATTCCTGATGAAGTCCCCATAGCAGTAGTACAACCAAATGATTGTCAAATTCAGTGGTGAGGGAATTGTTCTTGGTGAAGGAAGCAGAAGGATGATGGGAAAATGATCTTTCTACCTTCCTATGGAATTCAACATTTAAAGAAAAAAAAATGCTCAAATTGCTTTTTTACAAGTAATTGGGAAAAACAAAATATTAAATTAATTTTTAAAAAAGAAGACAAAGTGATTCCACCAATGTTGATATTCATATCCGCCGAACCAGTAGCAGAGCCCCAGAAGTAATTGGAAGTATGGTGGATATAGGATTGTAATTGGAGTCAGGAAGGAGTCAGAATCCGAGTTCCCATATGGCCTCAGATATTTCCTAACAATAGGACCCTGGAAAAGTTATTTCAATCCTGTCACCTCAGTTTTTCATCTGTAAAATAGAGATTATACTGCAATGTACCTTGGAGGATTATCAAATGAGATAATAATTTTTAAATGCTTAACACAAAATCTAGAAGAAAGTAGACCCTTAATAAATATATTTTCTTTAGCAGAGAAGCAATATCTGATGGCAGCATTGAGTGCTGAGAGACATAAAGTAGAAATACCCAGGAAAATAATCTTCATTACTTTATGAGGTACTGATTCTCACTACCCAGACACAAAACACTGACAGAACCCAGAACAAAATTAAAACTAAGCTGAATTGCATGAGGAATAAATGAAGTGGGGGATGGAAGCTTCCAGTAATCAGGAGTTAGGATAGCTAGCTGGATGGAGCTTGGAGTCAGAAAGAATTCACATCTGGCCACAGTTTATTGGCTGTGTGACCCTAAGCAAGTCACTTAACTTCATTTTCCTCAGTTTTCTCATCTATAAAATGAACTGGAGAAGAAAATGACAAATACTATAGCATTTCTTTGAAGGAAAAAAAAAACAAAATGGATTATGAAGTATCTGACATGACTAAATAATAACCACCAAGAGTTCAGAGTTCACCATTAATTACACGAATTGTCAAAGGGTGAGACTTTATTTGAGGCACCTTGTGTCTCCAAAGATGATGTTTCTTTAAGAAATATCTACACTTCCTATTGGTTTGTCCTTTATTTAGTTGATTTTTTAAAAGGTTAAGGTATATATAAAAGCATTTTTTTCAATGAACTAGAATAGGTAAACTGATAAGCAAATCCTCTTCTCAGATAAATAAAAGGGGAAGAAATTAACCATTCCCAAGATTTTTTCCCAACTCTTCCCTAGGAGAAAGGATGTGAAAGTACAATCTTTTCTGTGTTCTTCACTCTTTTTTCCCTACTTTTTTTCTTTGGAGAATGAATCGGTCACATCTTTTTTTTTTTTTTTTTACCACAATTAACTCATTTTTTAGTCTAAAGGTAATATATAATTGTCCTCAGATACTCAAGTTGTCTTAAACTCTAAATCATAGGACAGGGAAGTAGAAGAGACTTCAAATATCACTTAGTCTAACTCCCTAATTTAACAGATGAAAAAAGAAAAAAAAAACAATCAAATAAAACTCACCAACACATTGTCCTTCCTGTTGACATATGCCACATTATACATCCATAATTCCTTCTCCAAAAGAGTGATAGAGACAGAGACAGATAAAAAGAGAGAAAGAAGGAGGAAGGAGAGAGGGAAGGATGAAGGGAGGGGGGAGGGAAGGAGAGGGAGAGGGAAAAAGAAAAGAGAGAGAGAGAGAGAGAGAGAGAGAGAGAGAGAGAGAGAGAGAGAGAAAGTCCCATTTCTTGGCTTCCCTGGGATCAAGTCAGCTCATTATCAATAATTCCAATAATTTAAAATTCATTTTGGAATCTTTCTGCTTATATTCTTTCTGCTCCTCATGGACAATGTTCTCCTGTTTCTGCGTCCTTTACATCTATCCGTTCATAGCAATCTTCCCATGTTTCTCTGAATTCCTCATGATAACCATTTCTTATTGCACAGAGTATTATATTTTACAAGATTATTATAAAATATGTTACATTGACATCACAAGAAAATTGATGAGATCAGCGGTATATATTTTATGTCCATTTTACAGATGAGGAAACTGAGACTCAGAGAGAATGAATGAGTTGCCCAGGGTTCTACTTTTAAGAATTGTCAGAGGTAGAATTGGAACCGAGGTGCCATGTGACTTCAAATACAGCACTATCTCCACTACACCAAGTGGGCCTTTCTGCCATAGCATATTTTTGAAAAAGATTAGAAGAGGACGCATTCATCAAACATCTGGAATTTTCATTCAGAATCCCCAACACTGTTTTGAATGATTTTACTGTACCTGTTACCCTAATAATGCCAACAGAAAATCCCCTGGTGTCTAATACTTCCTTGCTTCACTGATGCATTTTAAAGACCCCATAAGTTAGCTGTCATGCCCTTTGACTTTGAGGCTTTATTTCAAAAAGTGGGCTATGTGTTTGCTCAAGCCATCTTTCCACACCGAATTTATGATAAGTGCAACTTTCAGTTTGCAGATGGGGCTGGATACCTGTGTCCCTTAAGCACACCACCAACAAAGGCTGCTCTTTGAAAATTCGTGTTGCTTTTGGCCCTGAAGCTTAAGGGTAAAACCACTTACCCCCACTTCATTCCCCTGGTTTCCCTCAAAGAAATAGACACTAACCCTCCTGAATGTCCAGACTACGTCCCCACACACACACACTACCATCACCACCAACACCAAAGTAATAATAATGCTCTCCTACCAAGCCACCCTCTTACAGCAGAACAATGGATTGGGAAAAAAAAAGAATCACAGTGCCCTGTCATAGAGCTCCAAGAGGAGGAGAGCGGGGATTTTGAAGGATCAATAAAATAAATATAATCAATAAAATAATATAATAATAATAAAATAATAAATAATAAAATAAAATAAAAATCAATGTAATAAAATAGTTATTGTGGTGGTAATGTTGGTAGTGGTTGCCTTGTTTGTGATTTAGTTACAAAAACGAAGGGACAGCTCCACAGCTGGGATAGCTGTAGAAACAATAACAAAGAAGTTCTGTTGAATTTTTCGGGCATGGAGGTTTCCACTGCCGAAGAAAATGCTCTCCAAATGGCAAAAGTTGCCTATAAGATGCTGATGAGGGAGTTTACTCTTCCCTTTTTGCCATATCTCCTACTCACTCATTGCTCAAATCCTGTCTGCAACATTCCTCTCTTCAATACTTAAACTGTTGCCATCCCTAATTCCATCTACTCTCAGTTAATCAATAAACATTTGTCAAATACTCTGTGCTAGGCACTGTGCTAACTACTAGGGACACAAAAAGAGAAGAGAACAATTTCCTTCCTTCAAGGAGCTTACAATCTCATGAAGGAGCCTGCCTTTACAGGTCATTCCACCTCAGTTCCTTTGCCCTCTCTGATATTTCCTATGCAAAGCTGGCAGGAATATCTTTTGTACACAAATAGTTGGTCAGGCTCAAATGCCTTCAATGATTTCCTTTTCCTGCCTGATTAAAGTTCATTCTCTACTGTTTGGTCTTCTAAGGTCATAATTTGGTCTACTTTGACCTTCTTGCCATTAGCTCATATTATGCTTATGCTCATTTTTTTTTTTCATCAAAATTGGGATGCTCTCTGTTGTCTTCCATGCTTCCTTATCTTCGTTCCCACTTTGCTTTATACTCTCCAGGACCTCCTTCCCACTTTATAACTATTGTAGACTTACCAGAATGTTTCTTCCTTTGGAAACTTTCCTTTCATGACATGGTTCTCTCAAATCTCAACAGCTAGTATCACGTAATTGATAGAGGGATAAACTGGGTCAATATGGATTCCAATCTTACCTCACATTTACTAACTCTATGACTTTGGGCAAATCACCCAAGCTCTCTGCTTCAGCTTCTTTATCTGTAAAATCTCAGAGTTGGATTTGACCGTTGTTCAGTTCCCTTTCATCTTTAACTATGTGATTTTATGATCTCACAAAGTACTTTCATTTCAGACTCCCTAACGTTAATGGTATAGCTCTCTGCTCGGTATCTAGTCCCTCTACTACAATATAAATTTCATGTCTTTTTACCAACCTTATATCATTTCTAGTGCCTAGGAAAGGAAAATGTTCTGTACACATGTGGGGAGAATGATAGTGGCTGACAAAACAAAAAATTCTATCTTCAGAGATGTGGATTTTTCAAACTAATATATAACTAGAAAATATGAAATCTATACCAGTTAATTTCTAGAATATTAGATGAATCATTTTGTTTACACTTATCTTGTCATTAATTATTTCAAAAGACAAAGTCAAATAATTGGAATACAATGACTTAGCAACAAGCTAGGAAAGGGTACCAGAGGATTCTATTTCTCTACGTTGTTTGACACTGTCAGAACAAAGGCAGAAATGATATTGTTAACACATTTTGTAATGAAACAAAAAACTGAAAAAGGATGGATAATATGTGGGAAATCATCTCCTTGAGCCTTGGACATTTTGTGTATAAAGTGGGGATAAGAATATTCCCACTTTTTATCTCTTGGGCTTGGGATATAATTTTCTTTTCCAAATCAAGATTACATATTCTTTGAAAGCCAATGTCCCTTAGCAACAGTTCAGAAGGTATAACTGACCACTAGGGAATGAGTAGAAGAGAAAAGCTTTACTTCATCTCAAGGAATCTAATGTATTAATTATTAACAGTATTATTAATTATTATTAGTATTAGTATGGAGAGGGAGAGACAGAGACAAAGACAAGAGACTGAATGTGGGAACATACTTGCCTTCTTATATGGAGGCACCTTGCTGGACTTCACCAACTCCCCTGAATTCTTGGATCTGAGGTCATTTCCATGGCTCAAACTCCTGAGTCATGGTGAGGAATCACCACCTACACTTATAAACTCAGAAGGATAAACAACACAGAGCAGAGACCCAAAGTCCATTTTCAAAATCAAGGTAAAAGAGAGAAGGGAAAAAAATTATCCTGTCCAATTCAGTCCTATCTAATTCAGTCCATGGCACTTGTGTGCTAATTGAACTGTAATCTTTACACTCTGAAAGTAACAAATTATTTCAGTTTGTATAGTTTTAGAAACTTAGCTGTAGCCAAAGGACAGTGTCTCCATTTTAGGAGATCGGGGCATGGCCAGGCAAGCCTCCTTCTATGAGAAATACCAAAAAAAAAAAAAAAAAAAAATTCAAAGAGAAGAAGGTAATTGATAAGGCATGGGAAAGAAGAAAAAGGAAATAAAACAAATTAGCTAAATAGAATAAGAATATAGCGACAAAGGATTATCAAGCCTTTGTGCTAACCCATTATTAAGGAAAGGTGTTATAATTACCCTAAGACAGTTTTAAAAGCAGAGGCTTCAGACTTCACTACCTGTAACTATGAAGAACAGAAGTTTGCCAAATTTTGAATGAAGGCGTAATGTCTGTATTTCTGAAATGTCCAAATAAGTGCAATCTCTAGTCAAAATGAGGGCTTCCCGTTCTTTCTTTCCCTCCCAGAAAAAAAAAAGTGAAGGAAATGAAGGAATGTTTCTTTATCTTTGAGTTTATCAAGAACAGGGAGAGGGTTTTCATTTTGAAAAGGACATGAAAAGGAGTCCCATAAAATGTGGAAGTATAACTAGGTGATGATCTGGACCTTGATATGAATGTCTACAATGATAAATATCACAAATCCATTGAAGTTTACAGCTGATGTTACATATTGGTAAACAGTAACTTGCTTCTGAAATTAAAAACAGTGTCCAGTTGGCCATAACACAATCTAGCCACATCTATGCCCTGAGTTCTATCTAGCTTACACTGTTTCTTGATTCTTAATAATCATCTCCATGTGTATCAGGTAGTTTGTGGAGTTGAAAAGAACCATATGGTCTAAAAGTCCAAAGCTCACCTACAAGAAAAAAAGAGTGAACCACTTCATTTTAGGTATCAGAATTTTGTGGTTCCCTTCTTCCTGACCACACAGGATTGTGTTAGTCTTGTAGTTCAGCTGTTCTTTAGCTCACTCTACCACTGCCTATTAAGAATTAACCTCTTTGGGAACATTATTTATGGTTCTTTCCATTTCTGTTCTCACAACGCTCAGGTAGTGATGACTTCTGCACTGAAATTCAGTTTCAATGCTTATATTCTCCCCCCCCCCCACTATGGATGGCCTTTTGCTTCATGGGATGGGAATTCAGTTTACCTGTGGCCACATTTGGAATTTCAGTTTTATGTCAGTAATTACATTGACTTTGGCGCCTGTGAACACATCTGCAGTGCAGACATAGGCTCTGGGATTTTAGTACCAATCACTAATATTCTTTCCATCCAGACTGAATCCTCTGCTTTCCTCATTTTTATTTTGACTCTGAGGGTCACAGAAGTGGCTTCAGCCAAAATCAGAAAAAAATCAGTCCTTCCTTTAAAGGTCTACAAGACGCTCCTTGATGGGAATATTGGAGAATTGCCATGTGACTGAATGTTGAAAGGAGTAGGATTTGTGTGTGACTGTGGGGGTGCGGGTTTCTGTAGAGCTGCACCCATCAGTCACCAATAAGAAGAAGGGACTTCTCATGGAAGCCTCATCATGATCTACATAGTTAAAAGTGGGTGGTTTGGGTCATATTTGTCTTTCTCCATTGACACTTAGAAATATATGCTCAAATTTGGAGCTATGCTCGAAAAGTTATCAAACTATGCATACCCTTTGACCCAGCAGTGTTTCTATTGGGCTTATATCCCAAAGAAATCATAGGAGAAGGAAAGGGCCCCACATGTGTAAGAATGTTTGTGGCAGCTCTTTTTGTAGTGGCTAGAAACTGGAAACTGAATGGATGCCCATCAATTGGAGAGTGGCTGAATAAATTATGGTATATGAATGTAATGGAGAAATATTGTTCTGTAAGAAATGACCAGCAGGACGATTTCAGAGAGGCCTGGAGAGACTTGCATGAACTAATGCTCAGTGAAGTGAGCAGAACCAAGAGATCATTATTCACGGCAACAACAGTACTATATGAGGATCAGTTCTAATGGACATCACTCTTTTCAACAATGAAATGCTTCAAACCAGTTCCAATTGTTCGGTGAAGAAAGCCATATACACCCAGAGAGGGGGATGTGAAATGTGGACCACAACATAACATTTTCATGTTCTCTATTGAGGTTTGCTTGCATTGTATTTCCTTTATCAGATTATTCTTTCTTGTAGATATGATTTCTCCGGCACAAAAAATGATGCAATAACTATACATATATTCAATTTCTTAAGTATTCTAACATAATTATCAGATAGTGGATATCCTGCCATCTAGGGGAGGGGTGGGGAGTAGGGGGGAAAATTTGTAACAGAAAGCTTTGTAAGGGTTAATGTTGAAAAATTACCCATACATATGTTTTGAAAATAAAAAGTATTAATAAAAAAAAGAAATATATGCTCAACAAAGTAAATACTAAGGAATTCATTCAAAGTAGTATTATAGAGGCTAAAATAATTGAAGGGAAAGATTTTGTCCTTGTGTTCTTCATTTTCCTAATAGTTCTGCAACTGACATTTTTGGGGATTTACCCAGGGCACCTTGCCCAAGGTCAAATAGCCAGGATTTGTCAGATGGAAGATTTACATCCAGGCCTTCCTGACTCTGAAGCCAGTCCTTCATCTATAATATCCCATTGGATATAATTAGTACATAGAGGGTTCTTCATATTCATTTTTTGATTGATTAAAAAAGCAACAATTTTAATTCAAATTTTCCAGTTAAGATTTCTCAATTTAGAAAAAAATATCTAATAAAGCCTTTTTTCTCATTCAATCCTTGTACCTGATCTTCAGTCATTCAGTGAGAATAGTTACAGATCATAGCATTGAAGGTTTAGAATGCAACATGCACTGAGGTTATACAATCCAACTTGTTCATTTTATGGATTCAGAAACTGAAGTTAAAAAATATACAAAAAAAAGAAAGATTAAAAAAAGAAAGAAACTGAAGCTCAGTGACATTAAAAACCTTGCTGGAATAACAAAATAAGTAAATTTCTAACATCTGCACTGGTAAAGGGAATATCTTCATATGAAGCTTCCAAATGATGAAATCACAAATCTGAATATAAAAATAATAACTAAACACATTCATTAATTTGCTATTAGAGATAGTGTGATATAATAAGTAGGTAACTAAAGTTGGAGTTAAGAAATCCTGAGTTTAAATCCTGACTTGATCCCTTATTAGCTGGGTGACCATGGACATGTCATTCTCTTAAGCTCAATTTCTTCATCTAGAAAATGGAGATTATGAATAATAATGCCTCCCTCACAAGAAGGATGTGAGGATCCAGTGATACCATATAAATAAAAAGCATTGCTATTCTAAATAATCATTAACTCCTATTGTTCAGAAAAAAATAATATCTCTCAACATCAGTTTTTTTCATCCGTCAAACAGTCATAAAAATTTTAACTGTTTTAGGGGATTATTGTGAGGGCTAAATGGAATAATAGATATAAAGAGCTCTGCAAATTCTAAAGTAATAAGTAAATAAGTTTCAATACAGATGCAAGATTCTATTTGAGAGACTCTCTAGAATGGGAGCAAAGAGAAAATATAGTCTCGGTCCTCAGGAAGCTTGCACTTGAGAAATAGGTCAGCATGGACACACACACACACACACACACACACACAAAACTGACAGTTGTGGTAGTATTTGTTCAATCTTTGGTATCATACCACCTGTCATCCAGTCAATGGCCATCTTGACTGTGTTCTCTTTGACTCAGGAGTATTCTGAACAAAAAAAGTCTCTCCAAAAAAGGAAGGCCAGTAAATTGAATTAAATCTTGATCCTATACAACCATTTAATTTCTCAGCTCCTCCAGTTCAATCTTTAAGCTAATGATGACTGTTATCTTGCTTGAGGGAACTGCCTAAACCAATAGAATCTCAAATATGAACCAAAAAAAAAAAAAAACAGAACAAAATGAAACAAAATCAAAAAAATAGCTTACCAAGTAAATGTTTTATTAAATGTTTAAATTCCCCCAAAACTAAATTATCTTTTTACTCATCTTATAGAAACCATGAAAAAAGTTTTCCAATCCTTAGCTTACAATATCAGAGCAGTTAATGTTGAGTACCTTAGAATTCTAATATGTCACGGGATTTATTTAGAATCCCTTTAAGACTCTTTACCAGTTGTGTAACAGATCCCCTTTTCCTAATTACCCTCATTTCCCGCAATATCTTGGCTGGGACTCTGAACTCTGGCTAGGAAACTTTACCTCCAGCCCTCTCCCCTCAAACACCTCACTCTTTTCTATTCTACTGGCTAGTTTTGGAGTTGGCAGAGATCCTAGGCTGGGATCAGTCCCTTCTTCTCCTCTCCCCTCAAGTCATGGTCATCTCTCTTTCACAAAGTCTCCTTCGAAGCTACCTCCTCCACAGAGCCATCTTAGGCCAGCTTAGTTGAGATTTGACCATTCCAGGAGCCATTAGTCTTTCCACTTCCCCTTAGAACATTAGAAAGAAAACTTATAATTAGATTATTCTAGTTTCCAGTTCTATTTCTAGGATTTACTACTCCCTGGGGGATCCTGGATTAATGACTCTATTTCTGTGCTTCAAACCCTTGGAGTTCCCTCAGCTATAAAATGAAACAAACAGACTGGATCACCTTGAAGAGCCCTTTCAGCTCCAACTCATCTTTTGATTGCCTCAATCCAATCGATAAATGATGATGATCTGAGTGTGTCCTGCTAACATGGTGAACCAACAGATGCTGCAGAGGGCACAGAGAAGCCTAGGTACAAAGGATACAGAAATTCAACACTTATCTGCCACATATGGAGAGACCTAAAAGCCAAGCAGTAGGGAAAAGTGAATAAACATTATGGGCCTGAGTAAGAAGACCAGGTCATAATCATCTAGCTGACACTTACAAGCAGGGCTATACTGGTAATAATCAGCACTCAAAAAAACTTACACAGGACTCACTTTAAAGAGTAATCTGGATGCTTACTTGCATAAAATAGAGAAAGAAAAGATCAATGAATTGGGCTTATTATTAAAAAAACTAGAAAAAGAACAAATTAAAAACCCTCAATTAAATACCAAATTGGAAATTCTAAAAGTAAAAGGAGAAATTAATAAAATCAAAAATAAGAAAACTATTGAGTTAATAAATAAAACTAAGAGTTGGTTCTATGAAAAAACTAACAAAATAGATAAGCCTTTAGTTAATTTGATAAGAAAAAGGAAAGAGGAAAATCAAATTGTTAGTCTCAAGAATGATAAGGGAGAACTTTCCTCCAATGAAGAGGAAATTAAAGCAATAATTAGGAGTTACTTTGCCCAACTTTATGCCAGTAAGTTTGAAAATCTGAATGAAATGGAGGAATATCTACAAAAATATAGATTGCCGAGGTTAACAGAAGAGGATATAAATTATTTAAATAGTCCCATATTAGAAAAAGAAATAGAACAAGCCATTAACCAACTCCCTAAGAAAAAATCTCCAGGGCCAGATGGATTTACATGTGAATTCTACCAAACATTCAAAGAACAATTAATTCCAATACTACACAAACTATTTGAGAAATTAGGGACAGAAGGTATACTGCCAGAATCCTTCTATGAGACCGATATGATGCTGATAGCTAAACCAGGTAGGGTAAAAACAGAGAAAGAAAACTATAGACCAATTTCCCTAATGAATATTGATGCAAAAATTTTAAATAAGATTTTAGCAATGAGATTACAGAAAGTCATCCCCAGGATAGTACACTATGACCAAGTAGGATTTATACCAGGGATGCAGGGCTGGTTCAATATTAGGAAAACTATCAGCATAATTAATTATATTAATAACCAAATTAACAAAAACCATATGATTATCTCAATAGATGCAGAAAAAGCCTTTGACAAAATCCAACACCCTTTCCTATTAAAAACACTAGAGAGTATAGGAATAAATGGGCTTTTCCTTAAAATGATCAGTAGCATCTATTTAAAACCATCAGCAAGCATCATATGTAATGGAGACAAACTAAAACCATTCCCAATAAGATCAGGAGTGAAACAAGGCTGCCCACTGTCACCATTACTATTCAATATTGTATTAGAAATGTTAGCTTTAGCAATAAGAGAAGAAAAAGAGATAAAAGGAATCAGAGTAGGTAATGAAGAAACCAAATTATCACTCTTTGCAGATGACATGATGGTATACTTAGAGAACCCTAGAGACTCAACTAAAAAACTACTAGAAACAATTCACAACTTTAGCAAAGTGGCAGGATTCAAAATTAATCCACATAAATCATCAGCATTTTTATATATTACCAACAAAGTTCAGCAGCAGGAGATACAAAAAGAAATTCCATTCCAAATAGCAGATGATAGGATAAAATATTTGGGAATCTATCTGCCAAGGAAAAGTCAGAAACTATACGAACTAAATTACAAAACACTTTCCACACAAATAAAATCAGACCTAATCAATTGGAAAAATATTAAGTGCTCATGGGTAGGCAGAGCGAACATAATAAAAATGACAATACTACCCAAACTAATCTACTTATTTAGTGCCATACCAATCAAACTCCCAAGAAATTATTTTACAGATCTAGAAAAAATAGTAGCAAAGTTCATTTGGAAGAACAAAAGGTCAAGGACTTCAAGGGGATTAATGAAAAAAAAGGCAGACGAAGGTGGCCTTGCTGTACCAGATCTAAAACTATATTATAAAGCAGCGGTCATCAAAACCGTTTGGTACTGGATAAGAAATAGAGCAGTGGATCAGTGGCACAGGATAGATTATCAGGACAACCTAGGCATTAACCTTAACAATCTAGTGTTCGATAAACCCAAAGACCACAGCTTTTGGGATAAACACTCTCTATTTGGCAAAAACTGCTGGGAAAATTGGAAACTAGTGTGGAAGAAATTAGGGCTTGACCCATACCTAACACCACATACCAAGATAAGATCTAAATGGGTTCATGATCTACATATAAAGAGGGACTTTGTAAGCAAGTTAGAGGAACGTAATATAGTTTATCTCTCAGACCTGTGGAGGTGGAACAAATTTATGTCCAAAGAAGACTTGGAACTCCTAATTGAACACCAGATGGATAATTTTGACTATATTAAGTTAAAAAGTTTCTGTACAAACAAAACAAATGCAGACAAGATTAGGAGGGAAGCATCTAATTGGGAAATCATCTTTACATTCAATGGTTCTGATAAAGGCCTCATTTCTAAAATATATAGAGAATTGTCTCATATATATAAGAATTCAAGCCACTCTTCAATAGATAAATGGTCAAGGGATATGAACAGACAATTTTCAGATGATGAAATTAAAACCATCTCTAGTCATATGAAAAGTTGCTCCAAATCACTATTGATCAGAGAAATGCAAATTAAGACAACTCTGAGATACCACTACACACCTGTCAGATTGGCTAAAATGACAGGAAAAGATAACGATGAATGTTGGAGGGGATGTGGGAGGGCTGGGACACTGATACATTGTTGGTGGAACTGTGAACGGATCCAACCATTCTGGAGAGCAATTTGGAGCTATGCTCAAAAAGTTGTCAAACTGTGCATACCCTTTGACCCAGCAGTGTTTCTACTGGGCCTATATCCCAAAGAGATCTTAGAGGAGGGAAAGGGACCCACATGTGCAAGAATGTTTGTGGCAGCTCTTTTTGTAGTGGCTAGAAACTGGAAACTGAAAGGATGCCCATCAATTGGAGAGTGGCTGAATAAATTATGGTATATGAATGTTATGGAATATTATTGTTCTGTAAGAAACGACCAGCAGGACGATTTCAGAGAGGCCTGGAGAGACTTGCATGAACTGATGCTGAGTGAAACGAGCAGAACCAGGAGATCATCATGCACAGCAACAACAGTATTACATGATGATCAATTCTGATGGACATGGCTCTCTGCAATAAAGAATTGTCTCAAACCAGTTCCAGTTGTTCACTGAAGAAAACCATATACACCCAGAAAGAGGGACATGAAATATGGACCACAACGTAACATTTTCATGATCTCTATTGACATTTGCTTGCATTGTGTTGCCTTTCTCTGTTTCTTTTTTTTTTTCTTGTAGATAGGATTTTTCTTGCATAACTTCTCAAGCATTTCAACATTATTAACATGTAGTGGACTTCCTGCCATCTGGGGGAGGGGAGGGGACTGGGGGTAAAATTTGTATTGGAAAGCTTTGTAAAGATCAAGGTTGGGGAACTACCCATACATATGTTATACAAATAAAAAGCTTAAAAAAAAAAGAGTAATCTGCATTAACATTTTCCCATGACTTTCTTAATTTTAGAAATTGATAAAACAATCAAGTGCTGACTACAGGAATCTGTGTCTTTTGAAGGGGGAAATGCTCACTTTGAAAATTTAACAATCAGTAAGAACTGATTCCAGCATATTATTACTTCCTAGTTATGTGACTATGACAAGTCTCTTCATCTTAACTGCATATCACTCTCTGGATCTCATCTCCAGAATAATAGGCCTATTGCCTCCCTTACAGAGTCCTTTTGAGTGTGATCATGTCTGTAAAGAGCTTTACAAACTTCAGATCATGTGTAAATAATGACCATTTTCCTAATATACTGGTACTTTGATGGTGCTTAATATATTTTAAACTTAAACAATCAGTTGATTAATATATGGCTTCAAAAGTGCCGAATCCATTAATCAGTAAGCATTTAATAAATGTTTATTCTGTGTCAAGCATTATACTTCATCTTAAGAAAATTTGGCATTTTAAAATAACTTAGAAAATTGTAAAAATGCATTTATATATGATGCTATTTTCTTACAATATCCTTGCAATGTGCTATTATGATCCATATTATTAAGTAATAATTACTAGTGCTTATATAGCATTTATAGTTTGTAATACATTTTTAATAATAGCCTTTTATTTTCAAAATACATGCAAAGATAGTTTTCAACACTCACCCTTGCAAAACCTTGTGTTCTAATTTTTTTTTTCCCTTCCCTTCTCCCTACTACCTCCCTTAAATGGCAAGTAATCCAATATAGGTCACACATGTACAATTCTTCTAAATATATTTCCACAATTATCATGCTGCAGAAGAAAAATCAGATCAAAAAGGAAAAACAATGAGAAAGGAAACGAAAAGCAAGTAAACAACAAAAATGGTGAAAAGTCTATCTTGTGATCCACACCCGATCCCCATAGGACTCTTTCTGGATGCAGATGGCTCTTTCCATCACAAGCTTTTTGGAACTAGCCTGAATCAGTTCATTGTTGAAAAAAGCCAAGTTGATCAGAGTTGATCATCACACAATCTTGTTGTTCCTGTGTACAATGATCTCTTGGTTCTGTTTGTATTACATTTTGCAAATATTATCTCATTTAATCAATATGTGAATGTTTTGAAATGTGCATTGTTTCTGGAGCCCAGGGATTCAAATCCTTCTGTCACTTGGACTAATTGCCTTTGAGGTCCCTCTCATTCAACTATCCTATGATTTTATGTTGTTGTTATTACTGTTATTATCAATGTCATTGTCATTATTGATGTCATCATAGTTATTATCTTCCAAACTGGAACTTCCCTCCCTGAAACAAATTTCTTCCAGCTACAGCTTAGTGGATGAAACTTGAGAGACTACTGTTCTAATGTGAGGGAAATTAAGAATTGCACCCTGTATCACACAACTAAAATAAATCAGAAGTACTTTCGCACTCAGTTCTCACTGACTCTGACATCAGTATTTTGTCCACTAGCAAAACTGCTTCACATGCATCCTAGAAGTCAGTCAACAACAGCGGGGGACCTTCAGACAGTTGCCACAACCCAAGATCCAAGGAGAATTTCAGGAGAGTCTGGTGAGAATAGTAGCTCTTGAAAATTAACTATAGCAGCCTGAACTCTGAGTGCTATAGCATCTCTGAATCTAAAGGGCCAATAGGGATGTTACATATGTAGATCTCTCTCTCTCTGTCTCTATCTCTCTCTCTCTCTCTCTCTCTCTCTCTCTCTCTCTCTCTCTCTCTCACACACACACACACACACACACACATACACTCCACAAATAGAGCTAATACTCATTTTGACATTAATAAACCATATTATAGACAAGAAAATGTTGTGAATAATGTCGCCTAGGTCAACTTTCCTGGCAACTGAAAAGGAAATTATTCTACAGACTATTTTTATTTTCCATCCTATATGTTTAAATTCCTTCCTGTACATTTTCCAAGTACCTCTGAAGTAGAGAGGATGTGATATGCAAGCAATAATGGCCACAAGGAGAAACAAAAATGGTTTTGGACAGCCTCCATTCAGGATTCAATTCCCGATGACTCTGGTTTGTATCACTTTGTTAAAGTAGTTCCTTTCCTAATAAATTTGATTTGACTATTAAAAGAAATGCTGGCAATTGGAAGATTTTGTTGTATTGCCACTTTTGTTTTAATGCGTTTGGATTTCCAGCTAACATAATAATAGGAAAGAGCATCAAGAGATTCATAAAATTTAAACCCACTAATTTCAAGACATTTCAGGCAAATATTGTCTTGGAACAAAGGCAGAGGATGACGTACATTATTGCAAAAGGTGTTGCAGCTCTGGAAATTAATCTGGCACATTTTTTTTCCTTTTCCTTTTTGTTTTCCCTAGGCATTTGTCAAATGTCATCAAGGGACAAGGTAACTGGATGACTTAAAAAGTTAACTTCAAAACTGATAGGCCTTAAGTACAATCAACAAGCTACCCTGCCCTCTAGAGAATTGTTCCATTTAACATTCTAAAGATGTGATATCATTTTTAGCAAACCATAAAGGAATGGGACTTTGAAGTTGGGCTTCAAAAATACTGAGTCATTTCCTGATTAAAATATAAATCGACTACCAAAGCTGTCATTACCTAAGGCAGCCATGGGTGCAACCACACTTTGAGAGCCACTCTTTACCATAATAAACGTGCAATACACAAAGAGACTACCATGGAGACAGAGCGTTTATTTTCCAAAACAACTCATTTAAGTCGTTTTATGCCAAGAAAAGAAAGAGTCAATAAAGTTATTTTTGCCTTTACCCAAAGTCAGAGAGGGACAAGAAATACAATGTCCAAACAAATCTCTACAACTTCCTACCTGTGTGTCTGTGTGTGATACTGGGCCCTAATTTCCTCATCTATAAAATGAAGACATTGTCTGAGGTACTTTCTAATTCTGTATGGAATAGCATGATCCTGGGTAATTAAGAGTTATTAAGAGCATTTAAGGTCAAGTCACCTGTAATGAAGATTACTCATAAGAAAAATGTATCCTTAATGCCAAGTCATCAACCTGCGGTCAACTCTATTTAATTGAAAATGTATTGAGTAAGCACCAATTATATGCCAGATCCTCGTCGAGACTCTGAGGATCCAAACATAAAAAATGAAAATTTGCTGCCCTCAAAGAGATTATATTCTATGGGAGGGCAAAGAACATTATTTACCCAATATACATTAAAAAATACATATGTGACAAATAGTAAGCTCTTTCCAAATGTTTTGACTATAGGAAACAAAAAAAAAAAAATCAAGATGAGAACTTATCTGTAGAGTATGGTTTGATAACAAACTTTTATCTCTCTCTCATCTATCTATCTATCTATCTATCTATCTATCTACATTTGGAGAGAAAGAGAAAAGAGAAAGAGAATGATGGAGGGAGGGAGGGACAGAAAGAGACAGAGACAGAGACAGAAAGAGAAAGAGAGAGACAAAGAAAGGTTTGTTTAAATATTGATTTCCAAGTTCTCTCCCTTTCCCTTATGTCCTCCTTCACCCACTGAGAAGGAAAGCAACATTATATCTAACATACATATGAAATCATGCAAAATATATTTTCATATTAGCTTTATATATGTCCATATATATTTAAAAGCAAGAAAATAAAGTGAGAAAATTATACTTTCTATTTGCACTCAGATGTCATCAGTTTTCTCCCTAGGAACGGATAGTATTTTTTCATCATGAGTTCTTTGAAATTATCCTGGACCATTGTATTGATCAGAATAGACAAGTCTTTCTCATTTCATCATCATTACAATATCACTGTCACTATTCATATTAAGCTCCTGGTTCTTCTCACTTCTTTTGCATTAGTTTCTATAGGTCTTGCCATATCTTTTTTGTTTATTTGTTTTTTGAAACCACCTCCTTGTCATTTCTTATAGTATAGTGATATTTCATTACAAACTTATCATGACGTTTAACCATTTCCTGATTGATGAACATTCCCTCAATTTCCAATTCTTTTGCTATAAATATATTTGCACATGATGATCCTTTTCTTTTTTCTTTGATCTTTTTAAGAAAAAGACCAAATTGTGGCATTGCTGGGTCAAAGGATGTGCAATTTTATAGCTCTTTGGGCATAGCTCCAAACTGTTCTCCAGAATGGCTGAGCCAATTGACTACTCCACAAAAAGCTCATTAATGTATCTGTTTTTCTCCTATATCCTTTAGCATTTATCATTTCTGATAGGTATGGGGTGATGCCACAGTGTTATTTTAGTTTGCATTTCTCTAATCAAGACTTACTTAAAACATTTTCACATGACAATAGTTTTGATATCTCCTTCCAAAAAATACCTATTTATATTTTTAACAAAGGAATGATTTTTTTATAAAATCGATTCAGTTCTATACTCTGTATGTATTTTAAAAATTAGATCTTTTTAAGAGAAACTTACTGTAATTTTTTAATTAGTTCATTGCCAATAGTACTGTTTAGCATGATGTAGTTTCCCTCATCATCTCTTTTAATTAGCTTCAGGTTTTTGCTTTTGCTTTGTCTGAGATCATGATTGCTACTCCTAAGTTTGCTTTAACTCAAGTGTATTACATTCTACTCTGCCTTCTATTTTTCTCTTTCAAGTGTGTCTCTTGTAAAAACAAAAGCAAAAACATATTTTTGGAATCTGCCTCCCAATCCATTCTGCTATCTGTTTCCATTTTATGGGTGAGCTCATCCCATTCACATCCTCAGTTATGATTACTAACTGTATATTTCTCCCCACCCCAGTTTCTTCTATTTCTTCCCCTATCTCTCCTTTTACTCTGTTCTTCTCCAAAAAATCTATTTTATTTATAACTAACTCCTCCTTTAATCAACCCTCTCATTTATTGCTCTCTCCTTTTCTCTTATATCTTTAAGGAAGCTACTTCTCTCTTGGGTAAGTTACATTTCTCTACAAAACTGATGGTGTAAATATACTCTTCTGTCTTTGAACAAGTTCTGAAAAGTACAAACATTTGATTCCTCCTCCATTTCTGCCCTCATTGTTAAAGCTTTTCCCTGAATGTCACTATTATGTGAGAAAATGTTCCCTATTCTTCCTCTCCCTTTTGCCTTCTCCCCATGTAACTCTCTTTCTTCCCCCTTCATTTTTTGGAGATAATTCTAACATAATCGAGTCACATCCATGTTCTCTGTCTATGATGGTTGGCTAGTTATTGTCCTTCTTTCTCAAAAAGAATCAAAGTAACATACTCTGTTGTGGTCCAGGTACAGTGTCTTTGACTGTAGTTGATCAGACCTATATGAGCTTGGAAGGCTATACAACAAATCAGGCACAAATAGTCCACATGAACATTTGGAGTGGAGATGTCTCTAAATTTCTGCATCTCACATTTCTTTTGAGTTCCTGCAATTCTGCTTTATTCATATTCTCTGATGCAAACCCACCGTACTAGGTAGTTCTGTGCTATTATCTCCAGGGTCCCACAATACATACTAAGGTTCTTCAGAGAGACCTTGAGACTGACTTTGTGTCATTTCTTTGGCTTTTGAATGATGTGGCCAGCTCATTGGAACTTTACTTTCTGCAGTAGAGTTTGAGTGCTTGGAAGTTTAGTTTGACAAGGGACCTCTGTGTTCAGTACTTTATTTTGTCAGGTGATCTTCAGAATCTTCCCCAATTCAAATGGAAGCAATTCAGTTTCCTGGCACGTCACTGGCACTTTGCCCAGTTTTCCTTGATATTCTACAATGAGGTCAGTACAGCAGCTCTGTATGCCTTCAGTTTCTTAGGCAATCAAATACCTCTTTTCTCCCACATTTTCCATCAGTTTCCCAAACACTAAGCTAGCCGTGGCAACAGGTACATCATCCTCATGATCTATGTGCACATCCCTGGAAAGGATGCTACCAACACAAGTGAACTTATTCACAACATTCAAATTTTTCCATTTGCTATAATTGATGGCTCCACATATGGTTGGTGTGCTGTTAGCTGGTGGAGAACTTGTATTTTCTTAATGTTAATTGTTAGATCAAAATTAGCACAAATAGCAGAGAATTAATTCACACTTTGTTGCCTCTCTGCCTCAGAAGTGTCATGTGAACAAAATATCAGCTATCAACCCTCCCTTCACATTAGTCTTGACTCGAAGTCTTTGCAAGTTAAATAATTTATTGTCAGTGGTATCCAATATTCAGTTCCTTGTCACTACAAAAAGAGCTGTAACAAACATTTTTGTACTTGTGGGTTCTTTTACCTCTTTTATGACCTTTTTTTGGGACAAAAACCCAGTAGTGACCCTGCTGGATCAAAGAGTGTGTACAGTTTTATAGCCCTTTGGGCTCAGTTGCAATTTGCTCTCCAAAATGGTTGAATCAATTCACAACTCCACCAACAATGTACTAGTACAAAAAGAAAACCCAAGCAAACAAACAACAACCAAAAGGTGAAAATACTATGCTTTGATCCATATTCAGTCTCCATAGTTCTCTCTCTGGATGCAGATGCAATCTTCCATCACAAGTCAATTAAAACTGCCTTGAATCACCAAATTGTTGAAAAGAGCCAAGTCTATCACAGTATATCATCACATAGTCATGTTGTTGTGTGCAATGTTCTCCTGGTTCTGTTCACTTTGCTTAGCATCAGTTCATGTCAGTCTCTCCAGGCCTCTCTGAAATCATTCTGCTGACCATTTCTTAAAGAACAATAATATTCCATTATTGTCATATGCCATGCCTTATTCAGTCATTCCCCAACTAATGAGCATTCACTCAGTTTCCATTTCCTTGCCACCACAAAAAGCACTGCTACAAACACTTTTAGACATTGGAGTCTCTTTCCCTTCTTTATGATTTCCTTGGGATACAGGCCCAGTAGAAACACTGCTGGATCAAAGAGTGTCCATGCTTTGATAGCCCTTTAGTCATAGTTCCAAATTGCTCTCCAGAAAGTTGGATCAGTTCACAACTCCACCAATAATATATTAGTGTTCCAGTTTTTCCAGATCTCTCCCAACATTCATCATTAACTTTTCCTGTTTTCTCAGCCAGTCTGAGAGGTATGAAGTAGTACCTCAGAGTTGTTTTAATTGGCATTTCTCTAATCAATACTGGCTTAGAGAATTTTCTTTAATAATTTCTTGAAGTATCATTATAGTTTATATATATATATAGATATATATATAGATATATCTATATATATATTTTATATATATATATACAGAGAGAGAGAGAGAGAGAGAGAGAGAGAGAGAAAGAGAGAGAGAGAGAGAGACTTTGATAATAACTTTTAGCACAACAATTCTTGTATTATCTCTCCTAGGTCTTCTGTTTTCAGGTCAGTTGTTTTTCAATGAAATATTTCATGTTCCCTTCTATTTTTTTTATTCTTTTCATTTTTTAATTTTTTCTTGAATCTTATGAAACCTTATGAAATCACTACCTTTCCCCAGCACAATTCTAATTTTTTTTTTTTTTTTTTGCTTTTTGCTGAGGCAATTGGGGTTAAGTGACTTGCCCAGGGTCACACAGCTAGGAAGTGTCTGAGACCAGATTTGAACTCAGGTCCTCCTGACTTCAGGGCTGGTGCTCTAACCACTGCGCCACCTAGCTGCCCACAATTCTAATTTTTAAGGAATTATTTTCTTCAGCAGGTTTTTAGATTTTTTTTCCCCAAGAGGTCAACTTTCTTTTCACAATTTTCTTGCATTATTCATATTTTCCCAGTTTTCCTCTATCTCTTTTATTTCACCTTTTAAAGCCCCATTTAAACTCTTCCAAGAATTCTTTTTGGACATATAATCATTTTACATTTTTCTTTAAATCTTAACAAATAGCTATTTTGATGTCATCATCTTCAGTTTGAACTCTGATCTCTGTCATCAAAGTAACTATGGTTAGTGTGTTGTTTTCAAACAATTTTTTTGGCTGTTAACTCTATGTTAGGGTTGGATTCTGCTCTTGGGGTAGAGTGAATTATGTCTCAGGTTTCAAGTTTATTGTTGTTTTCTGATCTTTTGGGGGGGCAGCTTTTTTGGTTCTTCCACTGTATTATGCTCCAAGCCCAGGTTTGGTCTTATGGTTACATAGTTGTTGATAATCTTTTTATAATTTTATTGCATCACTCTCATTGCTTACGAAACCAGGGACTCTGCTCTCTTGTAAATGATACAAATCTTTACCATTTTTAAACCATAAGCAGAGTCCCTGTCCCAATGTGTGCTCATTGTGGTGTGCTCAATCCTCCTTACTGGTAGCCACAACCTGGGACTAATCCCAGTCAAAAATCCTGGCACCCCACATTCAGTGCCACAGAGGGTCATTGACCCACCCACTGTAAGTAGAGCGAAACACAGCTGGACAACAGCTGAACAACATAGCTGTCCCCAAGATTGCTGTTTTTTGATGTGACATCTGCACTTCACTCCCAGTCAGACCAGCACCCTATTAGGTCAACTTTTTTTCTAACATTTTCCTAAGTTGTCTTAGACTAGTTGCTTTATTGCCAACTTTTTATTACTTCTAGCACTCTAAAATTCAATTAAGCACCATTTTAAATTATTGGGAAATGAATTTTGTGCTCATCTGATTTTCTCTCTTATTCTGTCATCTTCTGAGAAGATTCTACCATCTGGTAGATTCTTTCAATCTCTATTTTACCCTTTTGATCTAAAACATCAGGGCAGGATTTTTTGATAATTTCTTGATATATGATTTCTAGGCTTTTTCTTTGATCATAATTTTACACAGTCCAATAATTCTTAACATGTCTCTCCTGATCTATTGTCCAGGTAAGTTGTTTTCCTTTGAGAAATTTCATATTTTCTACTATTTTTTTCATTCTGTTGATTTGATTTTATTGTTTCTTAATGTCTCATGAAATCATTAGTTTCCATTTATCCAATTCTAATTTTTAAGGAATTATTTCAGTGAGATGTTGTGCCATTTTCCCATTTAGCCAATTCTGATTTTTAAAAAGTTTTTATCTCCAGTGCTTTTTTTAATACCTCTTTTAATATTTGGAGAATTCTGGGTTTTTATGGTTTTCCTTCTTAAGTATTGTTGTGCTTCTTTTACATAGCTATTAATAATCTTTTTTTATAATTTTATTGCATCACTCTCATTGCTTTTCAATTTTTCCTCTACCACTCATCATTTTTTAAATTTCTTATTGTCTCTGGGTCCAGTTGGCAGTTTTCATTGAGGCTTTTTGCCAGCTATTTTCACTTGTTTTCTTCTGGATTTATGTTTTGTTCTTCTCTGAAAACATGGTAGCATTTTTATTATTATTATTATTATTTTTTATTTGCAAAACATGTATGGGTAATTCTTCAACATTAACCCTTACAAAGCTTTCTGTTACAAATTTTTCCTCCCTACTCCCTACCCCTCCCCTAGGTGGCAGGATATCCACTACATGTTAATTATATTAAAATACTTGACAAATCGAATATATGTATACATATTTCCATACTTATCACTGTTGTACAAGAAAAATCATATCTACAAGAAAGAAAAATCATATAAAGGAAACACAATGCAAGCAAACATCAATCGAGAGCATGAAAATGTTATGTTGTGGTCCACATTTCACATCCCTCTCTCTGGGTGTATATGGCTTTCTTCAGTGAACAATTGGAAGTGGTTTGAAACAATCCATTGTTGAAGAGAGCCATGTCCATCAGAATTGATCGTCATATAGTATTGTTGTTGCTGTGTATGATGATCTCCTGATTCTGCTCATTTTACTTAACATCAGTTCATGTGAGTTTCACCAGGTTTCTCTGAAATTGTCCTGCTGGTCGTTTCTTACAGAACAATAATATTCCATAACATTCATATACCATAACTTATTCAGCCATTCTCCAATTGATGGGCATCCATTCAGTTTCCAGTTTCTAGGCACAAAAAAAGGCTGCCACAAACATTCTTGCACATGTGGGGCCCTTTCCTTAACATGGTAGCATTTATGTTTTTTGTTTTGTTTTGTTTTCCTATTGCTTTTTTTCCAGCCTTTTTTTGGCATTAAACTTAATGCTAAAATTGGACTCTGCTCATTTGGGGTTGGGAAAGAACTGTTGCAAGCTTCAGGCATTTTGTGCTGCTATTTTCTTTTTTTCCCTGTTTATTATTTTAATTTTTGAATTTGTATTTTTAGCACTTAACACATGGGTTTGCACACAATAAGCACTAATAAATATTTATTGAACAGATGAATATTCCTTTTGGATGGTTCTATTTGTTAAGAAGGCAATTACTACAAATGACCTCCCATCTCTCCCTCTTCCAATCATGCTGCTATTTTCAGCACCATTTCTTGGCAATTTTTGGCACATCCAAGGGAGATGGTCACTGATCTTCTGATGTGTACTCTGATATTTATTTTCAAAGGGCTCCTAATCCCCTGCAGTCACACTTCTTGGTAGTTATGACCATAATCCCTGCTCTCTTGTGAATAAATCTTAGCATGCCTCTCTTCCCTGGAATTGCAACACAGAGCTATGTATGGGCAATATAGTTGACAAGCAATACCAACTGTACCCAGTGGCAGTAAAGATCCTCTGTAATTTCTTTCTGATCAGTTGTCTGACCTCCTCTGCTATAACCACTATTGCTTCTGCTGCATGTGTGGCTTTGGATAGGTCTCTATATTGAAGTCAAAGATTTCTGTCCACTTTTTAAAGATTTTTTGGGTCAGAAAATGCCTCATTCCAATTTTTTTTTTGGCTCCGCTGCTTTAATATTTGATTTGAGATGTTATTTTAAAGAGTTATTTGGGGAGGAATATTGGGAGAATTCCATTGGCTGGCTGCCTCTAATCCACCATCTTGGGCAATGACTATATTTTAGATGCAATGAGAACAAAGAGATTATGAGGGGAATAATATAGTGTCCCTGACCTTGAGAAGCTTAAATATTCATTAAAGTACTATCTAATCCAAGTTAGAGTTCATATGTATGTATGTATGCATATGTGTGTGTATATAGATCATAGATATATATGACATTGTATCAATGCCTAATTTGTTTTTCTCAATAGAACTATTCTGACAATTAATAGAAAATTGCTGGAGGACCTGGGGGCCATGAAGCCAGGCTATAGAGATGTCTCGAAAAACAAAGATGACTATCAAATCAAATTGTTTTACAAGGAAAGGGATAGTTTGTCAGGGAAAAGAATAGAAGAAATTTCAGCCAGAAGATATGATATATGTGTGAATTTGGAGGCAGACAAAGTGAATTGCGTACTAGAGCAATTATAGATGTTTGAACAATGTAGAAAAGATGAGTTGGGATATATCAGGGAGGAAAGGAAAAATAAAAGGGAATTTATTTTTTTATTTATTTTTTATTTGCAAAACATAATAAAAGGGAATTTATTAAGAATTTGTTACATGCCAAGCTATGTGTTATATACTGAGAACTTATATATAAAAAGCAAGAGAGGAACAGATGCAAAAAGAAAAAATCAGGAAATGCTGAAAGAAAACTCTCTCAGATATTTTCCTCAATTGAAAAATCATAGAATTTGACCTGCAACAGAAAACAATTCCAGAAAATCACCAATACCTCCTAAAATGGAAATTATAAAAATCAAAAAGTTCAGTAAAATTGAGAGAACAAAATTAAATATAGAATTGACAAAATAAAATTCTTTAAAACAATATAATAAACTACTAAATAACCTGATTACAATCAAATTTTCAATATCAAAAGTCAAAAGAAACAACACAGAAAATTAAGAAGAGATAAAGGAAATTGTTAGAAAACATTTTCTTCAGTTATGACAAAATTGTTATATTAAATGAAATGCATTTATATTGGCAAAATTATACAATATTCAGATTAACAAAGCAAGGGATAGAGAATATAAATAACATAATCCCTTGGGAGGAATGAGTGCATTCTAAATGAATTTATAAGAGAACACTATCAAATATTCAAAGAGCTATTAATTCCTATATTATATAACATATATATATATAAAACTATCTATATGTATATAAAAACTGTATGTATATATATATATACATATATATATATATAAGAAAAAAAATGAGATCGTACCAAATTTTTTTTTTCTGATGAAAAAATGAGCTTGATACCAAAACCAGAGAAAGACAAAATGAAGAATATTGTGTAGGATTCTTAACCTGCAGTTTGTTTTTTGAAACATTTTCAAAACTATATTGAAACATGACAAATAGGTAACTGATGCATTATGGATGGGGCAATAACCCATCAAAACCATTCTGGAAAGTAACCTGGAACTATTTCCTCAGAATCACTACTGTGTGCATAAACTTTAATTAAAAACATTATTCTAGGGATAAATTTTAAAAAAATAAAAATAAGGGGAAAAGATTCATGTACAGAATATTTGCAATTGATTTTTTAATAGGGATTTTAAAAACCCTGACAACTAAAGAGCTACTAATAAATTAGGAAATAGCAAAAAATTATATGAATCCAATGGAATATTATTGTGCCATAAAAATGACAAAAACAAACACTGGCAAAGAACCTAGGACAATGCTATGACAATATCATTAAAAAAATAAAAAAAAATAAACAGAGGCACCTAGGTGACACAGTGGATAGAGCACCAACCCTGAAGTTGAGGACCTGAGTTCAAATCTGGTCTCAGACACTTAACATTCCTTAGCTGTGTGACCCTGGGCAAGTCACTTAACCTCAATTGTCTCAGAAAAAAGAAAAAAAAATCAGTAAAAAACAAATAAACTCTGAATGATATTAGAACTGGTGAGTAGAATGGCAAATGACTATTTCAGAGGATTTACGATAAAGCAAGCTCCTCACCTTGGGGGAGTTTGGAGAGTTAAAGAGGGTATGAATTTTAAAATGCATAAAGGGATACATTTTCAGATATTACCCATGCAGGAATTTCTTTAATTTGATTATGAGGTATTAAAAGTTTGCTCCTGTCAGATTTACCAGAAGCTTAAAAAGTTATAGAGGCAAAGGCATGGATAATGTATGGACCTTTGGAATAAGAGGAACAGAGGTGGGACTGCGAATTCTGATACAAGGGGCATTAGTGGAAAGAAACTTCAGAGAAGATTTGAAAGGAAAAGTGGTAGCACTCATGAGTTCTAGCTATGGGGGAAGCATCGAGGCAGTTACCTATCTAGGCCAATAATACAATTATGTATTATAGGTGATTTCCCTCCCAGGAGAGGGAATAAAATTTGTCATGTAATGAGCGATAAAGGTAATACAAAGGATGAAAAATAACAAGACTGGAAACATGCCCCTCTAAATTTAGTACTATGGGACAAAGTTCCATTCACCCTACCCTAGTTGTCCCTTTGACTAAGCTTCTCAAATAGCAGAGTTTAGTCAGATAAAGAACTGATTGGACATACTATATGTCATAAGCTTCTAGATTTCCTTTCATCACTCCCCATCCTGCTTGCTGAGCTTTCTTTGGAAACCCTAGACTCTGGAATGTCTGTCTTTAGACCTGAACTCTTTGATTAAGTTGCCATCTCTGATTGTTCACCTGATACAAACCCTGACTGCTTCCTAGGTTCTGGCTTTGATCTGCCCTCTGTGCTTAGACTGCCTTTTCTGATTACAAGTAATCAAAATAGCCTGTTGGTTTCCTGAAGAGCAGTTTTGCCCT
Source organism: Myrmecobius fasciatus (assembly GCA_023553655.1). Lineage (NCBI taxonomy): Eukaryota > Metazoa > Chordata > Mammalia > Dasyuromorphia > Myrmecobiidae > Myrmecobius > Myrmecobius fasciatus. The sequence goes on along the minus strand of JAJPUD010000116.1, from coordinate 698,047 downwards.
TGATGAGTAGCTGCCTCAGGTTACTTTGACTTCAAATGCATATCCTTTTAGTATCCAACTTACAGGGGGTAGAACTACACTCTTGCAATGAGACAGGACCCCTCTAGATTTTTGTAATCTTATTCTGTTCATCATTTCCAATAATATTTAACATTTATACAGCACTTTACATTTTCAAAAAGATTTATAATAATATTCTTCATCTCATTTTACCCTCTAAGACAGATAATATAGATATTATTAATTTCATTTTACATATGAATAAAAGAGGTACTATAGAGTGGACAGAGTACTATGCTTGCATTCAGTAGAAATGGGCTCACACCACCCTTCTAAAACTCACTGGCCCTGGGTTGCTGGGTATGTCTGTTAAGCTATCTTAATGGACTCATTAGGAGTTCTCTGCTAAGTCCTAGGTAGGTAGTGATGTGTGTCAGTGCAAGAACTTTCAACAATAGGAATTCCCTATCTTAAGAAAGTCTTGGGTATTTTTGTTTGTTTGTTTTGTATATTCACATACATCTGATAAGGAAAGCAAAAACAAGGAAGCTTAAAGAACTGATCCACGATTTTCTAGTGAATGTGTCAAAGGCAAGATTTATCCTGATATAAAATTCAGTTTTATTCTGCTTTACTTTTCCTTATAGATGTAAAATGGCATAATATCCTGTTTTGTACTTTTTTTTATCATTTCAGAGTAATTTTTAAAGTTCCATATGGCTTTTCACAAAATTTCCAGATGCGAAAATGACCAGAAAATGTTTTAGTCAATAACCTGATTCAAAAAGATTCCTTCTCTGCTTAACAAATTGTGTATGATACTGTGACTAGTTAAGCATTATCTCAGTGCCATGTGTAGACATGGATTACCTGAACAAACACCCAAGTCTACATATTTCATTGTTACTGAAATATTTCTTTATTAAAACTCACTGTCTGGATTTTCAAAAGGTACAAGGAATGGATAACTAAGAGATTAAAAATGTCACAGATATACTTTCTCAAATCAGTTCACTGAATTAACTCCTTATGTTTTCAATGGTTTAAATAAGGATAGGGATTGTATTTTGTAAAATGCTTCTTTTGAATCTGTTGATATAACAATGTTTTTGCTATTTTAATCATCAATTATGCTGATAGTTTTCTAAATATTGAATCAAGCATTTCTGGAATAGAACTACCTGATTATAGTGTATGATCTTTATGATATACTGATTAATCTCCTTGCTAGGATTTCATTTAAAATTTTTATATTGATATTCACTAAGGAAAATAGTCTATAGTTTTCTTTCTGTAGTTTTGTTCTTTTTATATTAGTATCAAAATCATATTTATGTCATAAAAGGAATTTGGTAGGAATCCTTCTTTGAATTTTTTTTCAAATAATTTATATAGTATTGGGATGAATATTTCTTTAAATATTTGATAGAATTTCCTTGTGGATATACCTGGTCCTAGAGATTTCTTTACTAGGGAGCTCATTCATGGTTTGTTCAATTTGTTTTTCTAAAATATATTTATTTAAGTAAGTCTCCTAATTCTTCTTCTGTTAATCTGAGCAGTTTAATTTTTCATACATACTTATTGATTTTGCTCAGATTTTGACTAACATTTCAGCAAAACAATTGCTTTCATTTCATCTTAATTGGAGTTGCACTGACACTTCATTTTTGATACTATTAATTTGGTTTTGTTTTTTAACTCAAATTAACCAATGGATTATCTAGTTTATTGGAGTTTTGATAGAAATTATTTTTAGTTATTAATATTTATTAGTTATTTTCAATCTTATTCATCTCTCCATTGATTTTCAGTGTTTACATTTTGTTTTCATTTGAGATTTTTAATTTATTTTTTCTAGTATTTTTAATTGCATGTTCAATTTATTGATCTATTATTTCTTTTCTTGAGGTATGCACTTAGTGATATAATTTTTGCCATAAATAGCATTTTGACTGTATCCAATGAATTTTGAAATGTCTCATTGTTGTAATTTTCTTTAACAAAATAATTTGTTTCACGCTCAAAAAGTTATCAAACTATGATACCCTTTGACCCAGCAGTGTTTCTATTGGGCCTATATCCCAAAGAGATCTTAAGGAAGGAAAGGGATCCACATGTGCAAGAATGTTTGTGGCAGCCCTTTTGGTAGTGGCTAGAAACTAGAAACTGAATGGATGCCCATCAATTGGAGAATGGCTGGATAAACTATGGTATATGAATGTCATGGAATATTATTGTTCTGTAAGAAACGACCAGCAGGACAATTTCAGAGAGGCCTGAAGAGACTTCCATGAACTGATGCTGAGTGAAATGAGCAGAACCAGGAGATCATTGTACACAGCAACAACAAGACTATATGATGATCAATTCTTATGGACGTGACTCTCTTCAACAATAAGATGATTTAAACCAGTTCCAGTTGTTCAGTGATGAAGAAAGCCGTCTACACCCAGAGAGAGGCCTGTGGGATCTGAGGGTGGGCCACAATATAGCATTTTCAGGCTTTCTATTGATGTTTACTTGCATTATGTTTTCCTTCTCAGATTTTTTTTTTCTTATAGATCAGACTTTTCTTGCACAGCAAGATAACTGTATAAATATAACACATTCAATTTCTCAAGTATTTTAACATAATTAACATGTATTAGACTTCCTGCTATCTAGGGGAGGGATTGGGGGGAAGAAGGGAAAACATTTGTAACAGAAAGCTTTGCAAGGGTCAATGATGAAAAATTACCCATGCATATATTTTGCAAATAAAAAGCTTTAATAAAAAATACTTAAAAATAACAATTGATTTCTACTATGTTTTTTTGAGTCATTCATTTTTTAGAATTAGATTGTTTCACTTGCAATTAGCTTTTAGTCTATGCTCCTTCAATCTTTTATCAGATGCAATTTAATTACATTATACTCTGAAAAGTGTGTTTGTAATATTTCTGCTTTTCTGCATTTGGTTGTGATATTTTATTCCCTAATATACAGTGTTTTTCCCCTGAACGTCCCATGTCCAGATGATCAAAAAGAATAGGATCTTTTCCCACTTGCTTGTAGAAGGAACTCTCCCTTTTTTAATGGATAATATAAAATGATACTATTATTGTTGCTAAAATTTTGCCATATCTTTCCACAGTGGGATTTTGACTATCATGCCTTGTGCAGATGTATCTGATACTAGCTATGAAATCTGGCAAATAGAGACCAAATGAGAATTGCGCTGGACATGGCTGCAAGAAGATCGATATGCAGAGAAAGAATGAATATAGGAAGTTATTTTAATTTGGCTCAATTAATCAAAATGCATTTTTGAAGCTCCAATTTTGTCAGTCTAGAATTAGTGATACAAAAGCATGAATCAAACAATCCTTACACTGAGAGTATTTACATTCAGTAGAAGGGAACAATAGGTAGAAATATAAGAATATAAAAATAAGTACTACAAAAGCTACAGGAAAGAAATATAAGATAATTTTATGGGTGTGGAGCTAGTATCTTGGGATGGGGGGGAGTGGTTAGAAAAGAATTAAAGATGAGCTTTAACAAATATCAGGAATTCTAAATATCATAGATAAGGAGGGAGTGCATTTCAGGAACAAAAGACATCTGCAAAAACAAGGAGATAGGAAATGGGCTTTTTGTGTGGAAGAGCAACAAATCCGGGTGAACCAAATCTTAGAACATGTGAAGAAGAGCAATGAATAATAATGCTGGAAATGTATGTGGGAACCAGACTGTAAAGGTTTCTAAATCCCAAAATGGCACATTTAAATGTGATCCTAGAACTCATAGGGAGCCATTAAGATTTTTGAGCAAGGGAGTGATGTAGTCAGTCTTGTGTGTGGGGAATCACATGCCTTAGTAGGTTTGTAAATGGCAGAGCTTGGATTTGATTTAGTGCTGCTGACTAAATTCAGATAGCATAAAAAGAACTAGTGCCATGAATGGTCTTCTCCAATTTACCCTTCCATATGTATCTTATTGTAATAATTCTCTGTGTCTTGTGGCTTTAAGTTTGCTGCAGGTAACATCTCCACAGAGACAAGGAAATTACAGTTTTCAGTTTCACTTTGATTTATCTCTGAGGCTGGCAGGGGGAAAAATGGCAAGGGAAATAAAAAGCCAATTATATGCTGATTTGCAAATATTATTTTTCAGATTACGAGCTACTTTGAATTACAGAACCCCGGGTATTGAAGCTGTAAGCTTTTCACATTGTCTTCCTGAAAAGTTCTGTCATGGCTAAGAGAACATTGGAAAGCAAAGCCCCTTAGGGGGCCAAGCGAACTTTGACAGAGGTTTTACAGTCCTTGAAATGATATCCCCAAACTCAGGAGCACCTACTGATTCACTGGGAAAGGACATGAGCTGAGCTAGTTATAAATAAACTCTTTTATCACAGGCGATGGGATCATGGTGACTTCAAAGGCCCAACCAAGGATACCGCATTCTCTGATGTTCTGAAGACAGTAGGAACTTTATTACACCAGACATGCCACTTTTGGCCTAAAGTCGCAACTCAATAATGCTCAAGATGTCTTTTCATTTTTTTTCTGCTATTTTGACAGTTTTGAGGTGACTTTCCAGGAAATCAAAGTCACAAAAATGTATTAACTAAGATAAACAACCATTTTATCAATTGTTTACTAGATACTGTGAACATACAAATAAAAATGAAATATTTCTTGCCCTCAAGGAGCCTACATTTTGGTGCCAGAGAGATTAAATGACATGTTTGTGCTTAGATAAATGTGAGGTGGAGAGAAAAACAAGGGGTGGTCCCTGAGTTGAGCCTTGAGGGAAACTAGGGATTTCATAAGGAATAGGTGAGGAGGTATTATATTTGAGAGAGGGAGAGCTTTGTAGAAATACAGAGATGGGAACTAAAAGACCAAGAATTGTAAGTAACCTAGTTTGACTGGAATAGAACATACAAGAGAGTGAATGATGGCAAATAGAGATGGAAAAAGAAATTAAAGTCAGATTGTGAAAAGAAGAAAAATGCAATTAACTATCAGAGTCACCATCAGTACTTATCAGAACATTTCAAAATTATTTATATTTTATCATATGGCACAAGAAGTATGCCTTGTTATTCAATGGTTTAGAAACTCCAAGAGAGAAGAGATTGTGTCTTATTTGTGATATGATGATTTCTCTGAATAGAGTAGCTACTTGGTAAAGATTTCTTGGATGAATCAAAGAGCCAATGAATCAATTAACTATTTCCCTTAATGAATGGAGGTAGCAAGTTTGGCACTGAAGGAGAAGGTTCTTTAATACATCACTATAAGAGCTAAAAAAATAGCCTTCAAATACTCTAAATGAGGGAAAGTTACTTTTCAAGTATTATACTGTTTTCAGGAACATGAACCCCATAAAGAGACCACTAGACAGAATCAGGCTAATGAAATATAGTGTCTATGCTTTCTTTGCAGGTTATTTTTAATTTCTAATAATATCAAAGCTAAAAATGCTATAACATCCAGCCTGACCATCTTTGGGGACTCTTAACTACATCCTCCTTCAACATTGTGTAAGAGGATCTTTTTTAGGTGCTGGGATTCTTCCTCATTTTTGCTGATATCTTAAGGAGACCAATGAAGCACTGGATTCAGTGCTATACTACTAAATGATTAACAAATGATTCTCTGAAAAGATATGTATATATACATATATGTATATATATATGCATATATATATACATGCATATATGTCTATGTATGCAATATGTGTGTATGTGTGCAATATTTGTGCAAATGTCATATATTATATATATACATATATATATATATATACTTTCAAGTTTAATCTGTTATTAAATTTTATCCATTTTAAACCAAAAAAGGTAATCCCTGGTTTATAGTATTTTCTTATTTCTTAGAGTAAATATTCACAATGAAAATTTTGCAGCCACCTTGTAAGCATCCCTCTAATTACATTAGCTAAGAATTCAAGGCAAGGCAAGTGAGTCAACAAGTAATTATTAAGGACTTCCTTGGTGATGGATATGATGCTAAAATTGGTTGGTTGTTGTCCTTCATTTCTGCAAAGGACCAATCTGACTTCATGATGTTGGGCTCAAGGTACACAGTGTGTCCACCTCTGGCTGATCAGACCAATGCAAGTTTAAAAGGTTCTACTATCCATCATACACAAGTAGTCCACATGAATAGTTGGATTGTAGATATTTCTGATTTTATGCAGCTCCCAGATATTTTGAGCTACTGCAATTTTGCTTTGCTCATGGAACATAGTGCCTTCTTTAATGGGAGTAGTAGAGAGTCCTGTACCAGACTCTCCCATGTCTCACAATAGATTCCAAGTTCTTCAGAGAGATCTTGAGAATGTCTTTATCACTTCTTCTGACCTTCATTTAAGTGCTTACTTTATGTGAGTTCTCCATAAGATAGAGTCTTTTAGACAAATCTACATTTGGCATTTGAACAATAGGGCCAGGCCATTAGAATTCAGCTCTCTCTAGTAGAGTTTGAGGGCTTGGAAGTTTAGCTTGAGAAAAGACCCCAGTGCCTGGTACTTACTTTATTTCTCCAGGTGATCTTCAGAATCATTCTAAGACACTTCAATAGAAGCAATTCAATGTCCAGGTTCCTGGGCACACAACAATGAGATCAGTACAACAGGTCTCTATACCTTCAGTTTGGTAGGTAATTGAACACCTCCTTTCTCCCCATACTTTCCTTCAGTCTCCCAAACACTGAGCTATCTCTGGCAATATGGTTATCAATCTCATTATCTATGGGTATGTCCCTAGAAAGTATACTGCCAAGGCAAACGAACTTATCCATAGCATTAAAAATTTCTCTGTTTGTTGTTACTGATAGTACCATGTATGGATCGTGTGATGCTGGTTAATGGATCACCTGTGTTTTCTTGGTATTAATTGCTAGACCAAAATTAGCATGAACAGCAGAGTATGGATCTAGACTTTGTTGCATCCCAGCTCCAGAAGCTGTATTGAGTTCACAATCGATGACACTAAGTACTGAGGGATATAAAGAAGGGGAAAAGAATCATCCCTTCCTCAAGGAGCTTATATTTCAACGCAGGAGAAAATATGAATACAAATATGAACAAATTGGCCATAGTCTCAGAGGGAATTGCTAGCTTAGAGGAAGGGAAACAATGAAAGACCTCTTGTAGAAAGTGAAATTTAATCTGCTACTTGAAGTAAGCAAGTAAATAGGATCATAGCTCTCTGGAGGACTTTCACTGCAATTGTTACTCCCTCAGATTTATGAATATAGATATTGGGCTGACTGTGCCTTGGCTTTTCTTAATCCTACAGCCCCAAATGCATATGATCAGATCATATTCAAATAAACTCACACGCACATATGTGTATGTATATATGTGTGTGTGTGTGAATGTTTATGTGTGTGTGCATATATAAAAATTTCCCTCAACCTCAAATTCTTCTTCTGTAAAATTAGATTAGACTACATGGATATGACCTTGGAGGTGAATTAGATCTATGATCTTATGATTGCTGCATCTATCTATATCTATCTGTATCTGTCTCCTAACCTGTTGCATGACTTCTATATAAAGAATTGCAGCAAAACCTAAATGAAAATAGCATAGAAGGAAAAAAGGGATCTTCTCTGGTGGTGGGCCAGTACATACCAAGGATCATCTATCCAAACAACTATATCAACTCAAACTATATCAAGTGTTTACTTCTGCAGGGCATTATGTGTGCATTTATTTACATGCAAACATTAAAAGCAAAAGACCAAGGAAAAAACTATGCAAAAAATGAAGGACCCATGGTTTCCTATGTGGGAATTTGCAATATAAAAACTTTCTCCATTACCATTGCACATCACTATAATTTATCAGATAACTTCTGGGAAATTACATAAGACACATGGAGATTTATTCACTTCACCCAAGTCATACAATTCTGATCAGAGATTGGAGTCCAGTTCATACTGATTCTAGCTCCAGCACTCTACTGCAAATTTTAAATAAATAATAGAGAGTGAGATACATAGAAAAATGATAAATAAATAGATGATAGATGACTTAAAGATAGATAAATATAGATGGTTGAATGGATAGATGAAAAGATAGCTAGATGATAGATTAGATAGATGAATAGATAGATGATAGGAAAGAAGGAAGGAAGGAAAGAATAGATAGGCAGCAATCTCTAGGTAGATATACATATAGATATATTCATATATGTGTGTGTCCAGTGTATATAAATGTATATACACATGTGCATATATGTAGAATGTTTGTAACATATATTACATAAATATTTTTGTCATATATAGAATGCAAATATTGCAATATTTGTGATGTGAATAGATAGAGCTATTCAGACATATAACCACATATCAAGACCTAGATAGAAGTAATGGAAATGTGCTATTTCATTGAGATATTACAAAATTACTGTCAGCCAAGTGAAACGTTTATGGCAGAGAGGAAGGAATGGGAGAGGGACAAAGGATGTAATGAAAACATCAAGTGTTATGTTAGAACTATCATAGAGACAAATTCCATCCCACTCCCTCCCCTGCACTCTGATCAAGCTCTAGTCTGTGGCTCTCGAGCAATTTATACATCTCCATAATAACTAGAATTAGGGCCCATGGCTACACACATAACAACGGCTGGCTAGGATCCACAATTATTAACAGGGGATGGGCTCTCTCCTGCGGTTGCTATGCCCACAGCAGCAACTCCTCAGGAATTTGTAAATAAATTCCCAAAAGGGATTGGTGCAAAAATCCCAGCCACGGCCCAGATCTGACCATGAGGAACAACCGCATTCTGGATGGCCAAAAGAGATCTCATGGAAATCCATGAAAGAACACTATGGGCACTGGGAAGTGTGATGTTTAGTGGCTTCTTTATTACACTGAACAGTGCAGAAATAAACCATAATTGCAAAAAAATCATTCTTTTTGCTGGTATACATTCAAATATATAATGAAACTTAGAATTCCCTTGACAAATAACTCAAGGCAAATGTCTCAAGATATTATCCTAAACTTTCATGTCTAACAGATACACAGCAAGGCTTCATAACTTTAATTCATGGGATATGATTGTCTTTTAAGAATTGAAATTAAAGGTCATCCAAAGGGCAATCAAGGGACATGTGGTGGACTTGAGCAGGCTGCTCCATTTTACAAACAGGAAAATGTGAAAGAGAAGTGAGAATAAGGAATAGCAGATGAATGAATAACAAGAAAAACATCTAAACCATGAACATAGTGAAAGAGAGGGACAACCACTTGATAGCCCATGTTACCCAATTGTAAAGAAAGCACAACAAGGGTCTCTGACACATTGGATGGATCATCTTTCTTGAACTTTTTGGGAGGACAAATCTAAAAGTCATACAGAATGGCAACATTTGCATGGGGCTCCCCTCTATATTAGGAGGAAACAGTCACAAAAAGTACACAGATCTGATGGATTATTGAACCAAGAGCCCATGTGTGATCTTTTAAAACTTCACATGAATTTAATTCAACAAACATGTGTGAGAAATTGTACTAGGGAGTAGAGAACTAAATACAAAGCTAAAATAGTCCCTTATCCATAGTTTGCTTATATTCTATTAAGAGCCTTGCCTGGAAGGAGGATTCTGAAATGACAGTAGGTACAGTAGGTCAGTAAATCTGCAGTTCTCCAGAAAGAAATAATGAAAGAAAGAATCCCAGAAAATTGTTCTGGTGTGATAGAATATGAGAGGAAAGAAGAAATAGAAAAAAAAACCCACTGATATTCTACTTGAGAGATCCTTTGTAGAAAACACACAAGAATATCATTGTCAAATTTTGAAATCCCCAGATCAAAGAAAAAAAAATGCCAGAAACAAGAAAAAAAAAAAAAAATTGTAGCTACAAATAGAAGTGTGCAAGACTTATCAGCAGCCACAATGAAAGACTGTAGGTCCTGGAATCATATATACTGGCAATCAAAAGAACTAGATCTGGTACCAAAATATTGTATGCAACAAAATTATCTATAATATTGAATGAAAAAAAAAGATCATTCAAAAAACTTGCAGATTTTCAGGAATTTCTTTCAACCAAACCTGAACTCAATAGGCAATTTAACACATAAGAGACAATATCAAAAATCAGTTTCAAAGAATTTAATATGGGGAAATTTTTTTTTTTGCATAGAAAAGTATACCAAATGTTTAAGATTGATAATGTAAATTGGTTAGTTCAAAAAAAGAAATATTGGGGTAAAGTTAAGGTAAAAATAGTAATCATGTTATACAAATGAGGTGCAGAAGAATAGACACAGAGGCATTAGAGGCAGGAGGATGGCTCCTAGTTCTGAAAACCTACTCAAATCAGGAATGGGTTAAATAGGGCACACTACATATATACCATCAATGGCATAGAACCCTCCACAATTTATAAAGAAATAAGGGAGGGATGGCTGGAGGGGGAAGCAAAGCGTAGGGGAAGAAGACAAAGGAAGGATTCATGGGGGGGAAGGAATTTAAAAATAGCAAGGCAAATTAAAGAGCAGAATTAAAGCAAAGAGTTATCAGGGATAGGAGAGATATGGGGGGGTAATATGTGTGTGTATGCATGTATCTCTATATGTATATATAAATATGTCCTTGCTTAACTATGCCCTGCTTGGCAGAGGTGGGGGAAGTAAAAGGGGGAAAAAGAATAAAATAAAAAAATGTGGGCAGCAGAGAACAAAATAACCTACAAAAAAGTAAAGAAAAGATGGACAGTCATGACTACAATTTCTTCTTTCATTATATATCCTTTCTTTAATTGGTAATTTATTGTTATATATTTTGAATCCTCTCTGATGTTCTGTGGGACACATGACAATGTTGTGTTGTGTTTTATTTTTTTTGTTTTCTTTTCCTTTTCTTTTTCTTTTTTTAAATTATTTTAATATAATAAATTTAAAAAAAAGAAATGGAGGGAAAAAAAAGCCTTGTCTAGGAATCTAAAAATCTGAATTTCATTTCTAGCTCCAGGTTAAAAAGACAAAGACAATGAAGAAAAATTTGACTCCTTTTATAAAAGGCCAGGCTCCCCTAGGACTGAACCAGACCTTAAGTATATATGAAAATTAAGTTCTTTCATGATAAAGGGTATCCAGATCCTCTAGTTCATAAGCAGTTCTATTAAACATATATAGAGGACAGCCAGTGTAAATTTTTGGATGAAGGAAATTGAATTTTGTGTATGGGGAATAACAGATAGACCAGTTTGGTAGAAAGCACATTTTAGCCAAGTTTCTCTGCTAGCCTCTATTTCTTCCCAACTCCAACAATTTCAGGGACGATGGATATATTGTTTTCTGTCCCATTGCTCTTAGAATTTTCTTCTCTGGCTGATGAACTTAGCTATTACATCTATTGGAGTGTATAACTCCTTAGCTCTATAATAAAGGGTTTTTGTTGTTTTAGTTGCAATAGATGGTTGCCAAAAGTGGATTAGTGAACAAACAATTGTGCTTGGTATCAGGAAAAACTGGGTTTATATGGTACCTCTGCCTGTAGTCCCTACCTCTCATAATTGTTATGTGAAATAAGTATGTGAATGCACTTAAGGTCCTTTGCAAATTCAAAACTATGTGTTCATTTGTATTATTATGATTATTTAGCAGAAATTCATTCCATGGCTTCTTTAAGCAGTGGCTATTGAAATAAGTTAAGTCCTTGAAGTTCCTGGTGCAAAAGAAATAAAAAATGGGTTGAGGAAGTCATGACACCATGAGACTATTCTGTTTAATCCTACATTGCCATTATCTGAACCCTACAGAGTGACAAAGAACCAGTTCATATGGACACTCAGACACCAAGATGAGTGTGATGAAAGGAAGCCGAGTTGATCAGACTAGCCCAAAAGGGCCTGCATGTTGTCACAGATAATACAAACCCACTCATTACTATTCTATTCTTTGAAACCTATTAGTTCCTGGACAGTATCGCTCAGATAACTGCCACTGGAAGAAGTCTCTTGATTGATTTATCTAGAACTTAGGTGCTTATCTTCTTTGAAAAACAGAATACTTCATATTTTAGCTTCTCTACACTGTCCTAATTGTCAGATATTTGTCACTAAGGATAGGAGAAACACACACAATCCATGGAAGCAGCTCAGGTGGAGGAAGCTTTTGCATTTTCATCAATTCACTTTCCTCTGAATCTTCTCTACCTGATGAATGAAGATGTTGGCAATAATCACATTTTCTCTCCTTTGGCAAGACCCCTAGGCTAATAGAGGGAAGCACTAATCACTTCAAAAAGGTAACATAAAGCAAGGGTCCTATTAAATGAAGCCACACATGAAAGCAACAAACATATATATATATATGCATATGTATATGTATGTATATGTATACATATATATAATATAAATATATATATATAAGTGTGTATATATAATATAAATGTATATATATGTGTGTGTGCATGTATATATATATACATATATATATGTACATATATATAATGTATATGTATATATGTGCATGTGGGCATGGGTGTATATACTTTCCGGATGTCCAAAAAGTGTCTCTGGGATCTTTGAATTGTCGTTTGTTAGATGTGAGAACAAAAAAAGCTGATACTTTCCCAAGGTCTCACCAGATGTTGTTTCTTTACTAGACTAATAGGTGTTCTATTTGGGGCTAAGTAAATTCCACCTGGGTCCATTGAACACAAGGCAGTGTGGTAAAGTAAAATGAAGCTTGACTCAGAAGAGTTGAGTTCAAAGCCTGCCACTTGGTGAGTACTGCATGTGACCTTGGGCAAATGATAGCTTGCCTGTGTGGGCCACAGATATTTCATCTATTCAACTAGATGGTCACATGAGTCTTTCTATTTCTTCTCCATACAGGGACTTTCATCTCCTTTATACTTTTGAATAAGCTTTCACTTTTCCAATTCATTTGTTCAATTCCCTAGCTTCCTTTGAGCTTCAGCTCAGGTATGGTTTACTAAACAGCCTTTCATGATCCTTCAAATTAGTACTTCCTGATCCTGAATCGCATTTTCTTATTTTGTATATATTTACTATTTGTTGTTGTTGTTCAGTTGTTTCAGGCCTGTTTGATCCTTTATTACCCCATATAGGGTTTTTTTTTTTCCCAAAGATACTGGAATAGTTTGACAATTCTGAGTGACTGAGGCAAACAGGTTCCAGTATCTTGCCTAAGGTCACACAGATAGTAAGTGTCTGAGAACTGATTTGAATTCAGGAAGATGAATCTTCTGACTTCAGGCCCCGTGCTCTATCCACTGCATTATCTAGCTGTTTTCTATTTACCTACCTACATATATGATATCTTCTGAGTGAAGTCTTTTCTGAATCCCAAGGGCTAGTTCCCTCCCTCTTTTTAATTAATCATTCCATACATACATGTGTTTATTCACTTTCTATAAATATCCCACTTCTCTCATTAGAATGCAATTTTCTTGCAAGTGGGGAATGTTTCACTCTTTTTTATTTTCTTTCTTTTCTTTCTTTTCTTTTTTCTTTTCTCTTTCTTTTTTTTTCCTGAGGCAATTGGGGTTAAGTGACTTCCCCAGGATCACACAGCTAAGAAATGTTAAGTGTCTGAGGCCAGATTTGAACTCAGATTCTCCTGACTTCAGGGCTGGTACTCTATCCACCTAGCTGCCCCAGAATGTTTCATACTTTATACTTAATATTTCAAAGTGCCCAGCAGAGGGCCTGGAACATAGTAAACAAAATAAATAGTTGACCGATTGATTGATTGATTGATCAATCAAATGGAAAAGACAAGATACCTCTTCAGGAAAATTAGACATATCAACAAAAAGTTTCATGCAAAAAGAGGCACGAGGAAAGACAAAATGGTACGAATTTAACAAGAGCAGAAAAATTAAAAGAGGTAGTAAGAATACACAAATAAATTAATAAAAAAGATCTTAAAATTACTGATAACCACGATGACAGTACGGTTACTGATCTAGAGCCAGACATCCTGGAGAATGAAGGCACATGGGATTCAGGAAGCATTGCTAACAATGGAGTTGATGGAATTCCATTTGAGATACTGAAAATCTTAGAAGATAATGCTGTTAAAGTGCTATATTCAATATACCAGCAAATTAGGAAAACACAACAGTGGTCACTGGATTAGAAAAGATGAGTTTATGTCCCAAAGACAGATGCTCAAGCATGTTCTAATTACCAAACCATTGCACTTATTGGACATAGCAGCAAGGTTATGCTTAAGATTCTGCAAGCTAGCCATAAGCAATATATAAACTGAGAATTCCCAAAGAGCAGACTGGTTTCTAAAAGGCAGAGGAATTAGAGACCAAATTGTCACCATTTGCTAGATAATAGAGAAGGCAAGGGAATTCCAGAAAAATATTGACTTCTACTTCATTGACTGCATTAAAACTTTTGACTGGATGAACTACAACAAAATACGCAAGTTCTCAAATTCACTGGAAGACTAGATCATCCTAATTGTCTCCTGAGGACCTTGTATGAAAGCCAAGAAGAAATGATCACAAGTTAACATGGAATAACTAATTGCTTTAAGATTTTGAAAGGCATACAACAAGGCTGTATGTTGTCACCATACTTATTTAATTTACATGCAGAGTCTACATGTAATACAAAATGCCAAGACAGATGAATTACACGAAGTTACAGTTTCCAGGAGAAATATTAGTGATTTTAGATCTTCACATGATATGACTCTTAAGGTACAAAGTGAAGAGGAATTAGAAAGCCTATTGATGAAGGTGAAAAGGTAGAGAGTAAAAAATGGCTTGAAGTCTAAAATAAAACTAAAACACTGGCAACAATTCCATCACTTCCTGATAGATGGAGGTAAAAGAAATGGAAGTAGTGTCAGATTTTAGAATCTTGTACTCAAAAAAAATCACTGCAGATGATGACTGTAGCCATGAAATTAAGATACCTGGTCCTTGAAAGGAAAATTATGACAAGTCTGGACAGAATACTAAAAATATAACCTCCCAAAAGTCAGAGAATTTTTCATTTTTTTTCTGTTTTTCTAAGACCTAATAGTCCCTGACATACAATAGGTATTTAATAAATAATTTCTGGCTATTTTTTTCTACTTAATTCTTTGCCCTTTGATCCAACTATAACACTGTTAGGCCTATATTCAAAAGTAATCAAAATAATAAGAAAAAATCCTATTTATACATACACACACATGCCTACACAATTTCTTTTTCATGGTAGCAACAACAATAAAAACATACTATAAATTAAAGGGATTTCCATCAAATTAAGAATAGCTTAATAGGGGCAGCTTGGTGGCACAGTGAATATAAATCACCAATCCTGAGGTCAGGAGGACGTGAGTTCGAATCTGCCTTCAGACACTTAACACTTCCTAGATGTGTGACCCTGGGCAAGTCCCTTAACCCCAATTGCCTCAGCAACAAACAAGAACAAAAACAGAATAATTGCATAAGGGGTGGTACATGAATATAGTGGACTACTACTGTGTTGTAAGAAATGAGGAAATAGATAATTTCAAAGAGACATGAAGAGATTTATATAAACTGTTGCAGAGGCAAGTAAGAAAAGGCAAACGAACATTTTTTTTTACTTTAACATCAGTACTATAATTTAAACATTTTAAAGACTTTTATGAACTGATGATGAATAAAATGATCAGAAGCAAAAGAACAATGTATAAAATAACAGCACTGAAAAAGCAACTTTGAAAGCTTTGAGAACTATGATAATTATAATGATCGTCTCTGATTCCGCAAACTAATGTTGAAACATAATATCCACTTCATGATAGATTTAGAGTGGTAAAATGAAACAGATATATGTGCATGTATGCATTCGTGTGTGTGTATATAGTGTACACCTGCATAAAACAATATGAGTTTAGTACACATCTTTGTATATATTTATATGCATATATGCATATGTGTACATGAACACACATATTATATATATTGTTTTATGCTTGCATACAGCCAATAAAGGATTTTCTTTTTGTTGAATCCGCATATTTTATAAGAAATTTATTTTTCCTCTTTTGATTTTTCAAGGCACTGAGACATGAAAATATATGAAAATCATTTTTATTCATTTTCATTTTATTTATATTTCTTTAGTTTTACATATTATTTTTACTTTATACATTTCATTTTTATAAATAACATATTTAGTTTGTATGTTATCTACATTCTATTTATTTTATTTTATTTTTAAGCAATAGAAAATTTTAGTTGCTACAGTTATAAATTGTTGCCTGAATTTTCAGATGAGGTCACTGGATAATTTGTTTTATTTAATTCCTTTCTTCTGTTAAGAGGCCTCTCACAGAAAGTAAGTAATTTGTAAATGTTTGTGTTGTAAAAGCAAAACACATCAATACACTTTACAAATAAAAGCAAAGAATTATGCTGAACAAATGAAAGTCTAATCATTTTGCCTGCTTTTTTTCCCCCTATAGAAAAGCCCTTCTTCTTTTCTAAGTCTGAGATAGGCTTCCAATAAGTACACAGGAAGGGAATTCATTTTCTTAGTTCAAAAACAACATGAGAACTGAAATAAGATGTAGTTTGTAGGTATGATGGTTGGATTGGAGTGCCAATTGTTTGCACAGAATCCACTCCATCTTCTGAAAGTTCTTTGATGTCCATGAGCCTTTCCTTCTGGGGGGTTGCATTCCACTTCTGATGTATTTTAGTTTTGTATTTCATTCAGATGTCACCATTAGGACTGTTGGTTTTTCAAAGTTGGGTCTTGGAGACCTAACAAACCCATAGCCAATGAAAACTCATTCTTTCAGCTCCATGCCCAAAATATATCATCATGTAACTTTTAAAACATCATACTTTTATTACAATATCAGATGGGCCACATTCATTGCCTCCCAGCAGATTAACCTCCAAATCTGTACCAATTCATTAAGAGTACACATCAGTCACCAGATGTGAGTACAATTTATTGCAATTAAGCACTTCTGTCCAGCAAAGCCCAAATAGGATTCTCCATTATCAGGGCTGTTAATGGCTTTCTGAATTTGGGCCAGTTCATTCACCCCACCCAGCCTCCCATAATAAAATCATTTTGACAAAGGGCCCATGTTTCAACATTTTTAATAAAAACAAAACAGAAAAAACCATCAGTAACTGAGCTGTAAAGTCTCCCCACCCCCACCCCGTCTCTTTCCTCATGGCCAAAACTAACAGAGAGGGAAATGTCAGTTTGGCATCCCTCCAGAAAGGGAGGAAATGGAAGGATCTGAGCCCTTATTCTTTGACTAGTAGCATTGTATACTCAGAATACTTGACTCTTGGGCTCCTTTCGACAGAACTGAAGCACAGATAAGAACTTTGGAGGGCTCGATTCGGCAATTTATAACCAATGATTCTGTTTAAGATCTTTCAATACCACATCACAAATCAATGTGCTTTGGAAAATAACATTGTTTCTGCCATTGACATAAGCCATATGTGAACTGCTAAGCTACTATGTAAGCCACAGCCATAAATTTGAGTCCCTTGTGGGGGATTCTTTATGATGTTTGGGCTCCAAACAATCCCGGTCATTATCAGAATCAGGAAAGAGGTCTCACAGAATTATCATTCAGTAATGAGCTGGAAGTTCTCTCTTACACAGAGGGAAGATAGGGTTGTCTTCAGGTTAATTTCCTATGTAAACCATTCACAGCAATAGACGGTAGCTCTGTTTGAATAACACTGAGCATTAAATATTATTGATGTTTTGCTAGCATGAACCAAGAGCCTAATCAAAGGTCTATGGCTGTTCACTCAAGTTTTATTTTTTATTCCAACAGTCACATATTAGGATTCACCTCAATTGAGAAAAGCCAATTAGCTACAAAAGCTTGAAAATATACATGAGTGATGAATTCAGATAATAGAATTTGTTTTTAGAACTATCTTAAACTTAGTCTGAACTTCCAAATGAGAAGGTAGACAGAGTACAGATGGTGAGTGTAAAAGTTGGAGATTTTGTGTGAGTGTAAGTAGCATGAAGGATGGGGATAGCAATGGGGACTTGACCTGTAAATACACTAATAGATGAGAACTCCCTGAGGAGGAAACTCCCTCTAACAAAATATCATGATACAGGGTCTTACAGTCTGAGTGTCAAATGAATAGGACAAACTCTGTATCGGGGGCTTCAGCAATAGTAAGGTCTCTGAGAATCAGTTTCATGGCCTAAATAGGAATCTGAATTAATGACTAGGATTTGTATAAATGAAAGTGATAAAGAAATACTGAAAGAATTATGAAAAATTCAAATAGATCTGTAATACCATTAGTTCAAGAGTTTCCTTAAATGATGCTGGTCAAAGTCATTCCACAACTGCCAAGGCTCTGTAACCCCTTGTTCATATTACATCAAAATTTCACCACAAGGGAGCAGTTTCATGTGCTGATCTTCTTTGCTTTCTCCTGATCTCATGAGGACACCAGGAGAGCCTTCTGGTTATCATCTTAGCTTTTTATAACATGATCACCTGGGCTTTTCCCCACTTATGTAATTGCTTTATAATCTTGCCTTTTTTTTAGTTCCTTGGCAATTATATGTGGCAATGACCATGGGCCACTCTAAAAAGTCCACTCCGTTATCTATTATGCTTTAGATACACTCCTGGGC
The DNA here is from genome assembly GCA_023553655.1 of Myrmecobius fasciatus. Taxonomy (NCBI): domain Eukaryota; kingdom Metazoa; phylum Chordata; class Mammalia; order Dasyuromorphia; family Myrmecobiidae; genus Myrmecobius; species Myrmecobius fasciatus. Next base: position 679,403 of record JAJPUD010000116.1, on the reverse strand, counting down.
TTTCACTGCCTATGCCAGCAAAGCCAAACTCAGAAAGGTTCTTCCATGTAACCAAAATATGATTCTAGTAAACATCAACAACAACAAGAAAGATTGAATCTATTTTCTAATGGCTTAACTAATCACTGAGATGATCATCATCAGTGCTGGCTGCTGGGTAATGAAACTATTTGAGGAGATGGCACCCCATGAAGTATCAAAAATCAACCTTTGCAAAGATTTTCATAGCATTTTTATTTGTAATTGCCAAAACAACAACAACCAACCAAACACATAACAACTTAGATGGCCGATGTCCAACCAGGGGGTCGGGTATGTTGGGTTTTTTTTTTGTCCAGCTGTTTCTATCATGCCCAGCTCTTCATGAGCTCATTTGGGCAAAATACTGGGATGGTTTGCCATCTCCTTCTTCAGCTCCTTTTAACAGATGAGGAAACTGGGTTAAATGACTACCCAGAGTCAAACACCTCAAAAGCATGCGAGGCCAGATTTGAACTCAAGAAAATGAGACTTCCTGACTTCAGGCTCATCATTCTATCACTGCTCCACCTAGCTGCCAATTTGATACATTAGTAAAATTAATTATGATAAATTAACATAATTGTATATAATAATATGCTTAGAGTCAAACAGTATGGTAAATACGATTATGGAAATGTATGTGTGAAATAATTAAAATTATAATGAAAAGTAAGTAGAATAAGAACAGAATATGCATTAACTATGACTTTTTTAGGTGGGAATGGAAAAGGGACAGATGCCCTAGAAAACATAGGGTTTCCTTGGTGTAGAGTGAGAAAATTTCCTATAATTCTTCATTGGATAAAGGACTTGGCCAGTCACTAAGTCAGTACATATCTATGTCTATCGAAGTAGATAGATAGATAGATGGTATATATAATGTCAGGACATAAATCCATTTCTTCCAATTGTACCTCAGGTTTTCTATCGACTATATAATGCTGCCTCACATTGACAAATATATACATAGAAGAGAAAAAGGTGAATAGGAATGACTGGACAAGTAATGGCTCCTGTTCAATAATTTTAGGGTATAAGTGAAAAGCTACATAATGCAGAGAATAGATGCAAGGCCTAGAGTCAGGAAAAGCTGACATCCAATCAGGGCTCAGACACTTATCAGCAATGTGATTCTGTACAACTTGCTTAATCCTCTTCAGTTTCCTGATCTGTAAAACGGGAAAAGAGTAATACTTACCTTGCAGGGTTGTTATGTAGATCAAATGAGAAAATATTGGCTAAAAAGTGCTTGAAACAGTTCCTAGCATACAATAGGTACTATATATTTATTCCTTGCTGTTGTAATTAATTTCTTATTCCTTTATATGAAAAAGTTCCAAAAATGTTTAATTGAATGAATAAAAATATTGCTCAGAAGTTAGTATACACAAAACACCATATATTTTTAACTTATTTATAATAAATTATATTTTAAAGGATAAGGAAAGGTTTCACAAATAGGAAGAATAGAAATAAACAAAAGGAACTTGTGTGTATATTTATGTGTGTTTTAACTTTTCATACAGAAACAAATTTATGTAGTATAATGCTTTGTACATAGTTACGTGCATGATTGTTAATAGATGAATTAATGAATGAATGGGAAAACTTCCCTAAGTACCAGGGACTGGCTTTGGAAATACCATTGTTGAAAACTATGATGTATCCACCATATTTTACTTTCAACAAGACAAAGTGATGAATATAAATGTTCTCTCCTCCATTTCGTCAAGAATTTTGTGGAACTTTTCTCTGGCATGATGGAGATAATCTAGAGGAAACCTGGTACACTTATAATAGTGACAGAAATTGGAACCATGGGAATTCTTTAATGAAGAAAATCCTTCTAGCAGTGTGGGTCAGCACTTGTCTATACCACAATGACCCTAGAGAGTCAGTTAACATATGAAGAGCTGAGTGGTTGTCCTAAGGTCCATCATCCAGACACAACACTTCAGAGATGGGATTTGAACCCATGTCATCCCACCACTGGGGCTCTCTCAACATTTCCTATCTCAGCCCGCCTCTCCTTCTTACAACACTCCACATAATAACAGTTTTTCATTTTCCCATGACTTTTAGCTGCTGATTCATAGGAGTTATGACCAAGGACACCAGGGTAAATCCATACTCTGCAAAAATCGACTGTGAAATTGGTAATTCTCTGTAGCACCGACGAGGGCCCGCACAACAAACTTCATGGGCCTCAATTTCTCTACCTCAATGAGGTTAAGAGCAGAATGGGCTCTGCCAGGATTCAGAATTGTGGTTCCAGAAAGTCTAGGTATGGTGGACCTGAGGCTGAGCCTTCTCTCCCGCTATAATTATGCTGTGTGTATGGCTGAAAATGCTATAATTAAAGTTACAAAATGGTTTCAATCACAATTCTCTTATTTTCAGCACATAAAAATTTAGGGAAAATGGTCTTTTATGTCTCAAGTTTTCCTCTTTGACAAAGCAGATTTTTTGCAAAGACTTGAATAAACATTAATTCAACTCCTTTGGAATTAAGATTATGTTAAAATCATAGAACAATTGTAGAGTTTCAAAACTTCTAATTTGCTTAAATAAAAGTTGAACTTTGAGGTTTGTGCTTCAAAGACCTGTTTTTTTGTTTTTTGTTTTTAATAACTAAAAGTGGAACAATGAAGAGTGTGCTGAACCTGGATCAGGTAAGACTGAGTTCAAATCCTGCCTCAGACATATACTAGTTATGTCACTCTGAGAAAGTCATATAATCTATTTGACTCAATTTCCTAAAACATAAATTGAAGATCATAAAAGCACATACTTTCCAATTTTGTGAGGATCGTATGATATAATATTTCTACAGTATTTTCCCCAATTCTTGGCACATAGTAAGTGCTATATAAATGTTTATTCCCTTACTGGCCTCCATTGGACTTTTTGGAAAAGACTTTCTGCTTATCAGAATCCTTTCAAAGAAGTCACTGTCTTAGTAAATTGCAGTGTCTGAGTGTTTGCAGAGACTGGGTGTGAATGAAAAATAAATTCATGAACTGTTGCTCGAAAAGTACTTTGCCCTTAGAACTTTTATTCTACTTAGGGAAACAACACAGACACAAATCAGAATATTTAAAATAAATGAGCTGCCTGCTTCACAGCATCTTCAGCCCCCAGAATGTGGCAAAGGCTTTCCTTTCTTATAGTTCCCCTTTTGCTACATTATAGGGAGACGCTGGCTAATTGTATGAATGGTGACAGCAGCAACAGGGAGAGAGTGAACATTCAAGGAACTGAAGCAGGAAAAGGGGAGTTCTTCAGGCAGGCAGCTGAGCCCCATCAGAGAAGCCTGCTTCAAAGACCAAGCCTTGATGAAGGCTCTCACTAACAGTAGCCAGAGAAAAGATAAGGGATGTGTGAGGGGGAAATGGATGACCCTGGAGATTGGGCAGTAAAGATATATGGCAAAGAGACAGGAGTCTTAGAAGGAAAACTCATATAAAAAGGCCCAACTCAGGCTGAGTGACAGGTTCTAAGCAGAGCCAAGTTTTTCAGAAGCCCAGATAGAGAAGCGTTTGGCTTAGTCACTCTCCAGAGGAGGCAGATCCTTTTGTTCCTTATCCACAGTGAATATGTGGTTAAGACATAGGCAAAGATTTCAAAACATTTATTTCAGGCACAAAAGAAAAAAAGTCCAGTCCTGAGAAAAATATGGTCCAGACTGTAACAGATCGTTCCATCCATCTTTCTTTTTAAAGAAGTAATAGAAGCATCAGACAGAAATTTTATCACAAAATAAAATAGAAAACACACCCAGCTTCCCCCTTCCCCCAAAACTCTTCAGCCAAGTTTGGGGTAGAATGATACCTTCTGTTCTGAAGCTGCTTGTGGTGTCTATTACAGGACTGTCAGAAAAAGTTAGCTTCATTCTAGGGGGCTTCAAATTCCCGTGCTGAATTTAAAATCTACTCAGAATGGTTGTTTGACATAACCAGAGCCAGGATGTTCCTGGGAAAACAAGAACGTGGCTCTAGGAGGAAACTGCAAGAAAAGTGTTTGCATCTTTTATAGAACAATCTCGGCAGTGTTTCTTTACTAGAAACAGCAGTGGAAATTCAGCATTTAACCTTTCCAAAGAAAAATGGCAAAGTTTACAAATATGTTATACTGTGATACTAACTTGGAAAGGAGGAAGCCATTGAAGTGCTCCAGGCATCTGTGTTTGGTCCTGTGCTGTTCAACAACTTTATCAGTGCCTTAGCTAAAATGTAAAATTTTGCCCGCAATCAAAAAAAAAAAAAAAAAAAAGAACAAAAAAAAACTTAATAGGGCTTAATAGTGCAAAGGTTTATGTTGAATTTAAAAAATCAATTTCAATTTAATAAATCCATGATGTAAGAGTTAAGGCTAGAGAACAATATTGACTGTAAAGAATTCTCTGCATCTTAGTAGAATGAAAACTCATTGGGAGTCAATAGGTAAAAAGCTAATAGATAATACAAGCCATGAGGGAGATGATAGTCACCCTATGCCCTGCCCTGGGTAGACTATACTGGAAGTGCTTTTGTTTAGTTATTCATGATGCATTTTTAGAAGCTCTTTCATTAGGAAGAGAGTACCAGAGAAGGGAGGGCAGGATGATAAGAGGGATTGAGAACTTACCATATGAGACACATTTGAAGGACTTTGGGATACTTAGCCTTGAGAAGAAAATACTAAGGATAGCCATGATCACTTTCTTCAAGTATATGAAAAAAATATCTTGTAGAAAAGATATTAGTTTCGTTCTGTTTGGCCCCAAAAGACAAAATCAAGAATGATGGGTGGAAATCTCAGTTTCAGCCTTTATTTTTCAGAACCACATCAAAAGAATAACTGACAGAGAATGAGCTGCCTGGGAAATTGTGGACTCACTACTCAACAGAAGTCTTTAAATAAAAGTTTTATGACCACTTTTCAGGTATTTTCTCGAATGAAATCTAGGTATGGGCTGGATCACAGACCCTCTATAGTTCTCTTTAGCTCTTAGTCTAATCAATGATTTAATTTTTTTCATCATGGGAAAAGAAAATAACAATTATAAGAACATACAAGTAGTAGTAGTAGTAGTAGTAGATAGTAGTAGTAGTAGTAGTAGTAGTAGTAGTAGTAGTAGTAGTAGTAGCAGCAGCAGCAGCAACAGCAGCAGCAACAGTAGTAATAGCAATAGCAGTAGCTTTAGCAGCAGCAATTGTTGTTATTGCTGTTGTTGATGTATTTATATAGCACTTGAGGCTTACAAATCATTTTATGAACATTTCATTTATCTCTATACAAATTAGAAAACAGGTGGTATTATTGTCATGATTTTACAGATGAGGAAACTAAGGCAAATAGAAATAAATTATATGCTCAAGCTAACATGTCTAGGGAGGGTTTGTACTCAGATCTACCTCACTTGAAGTCCAACAATCTTAAATATCACTTCAAGTGGAGGATAAAGGTGGGGTGGGGAATCAGGGAAGTTTTTTTCATGACAAAAGGGAAAAGACTATGATATTATAAAACCATCACTCTTGGAATCAGAGAGGCTGAAAGTGATTATCTAATCTATCCCATACTCAAAAATCATGCCAACTATAATATACCAAACACATCATTATTCAGAATTGAACTTGAATACCTCTTGAAGGAGCCCATTCCAGTTTTTAAAAGTCCTAGCTATTAGGAAGTTTTGCATTATACCAAGTCTAAAGTTGATCCACTCACAAATTCCATCCCAGGTTATTGAAGTCATCAAGATTTTCTTATATAAATATTGGATTATTCTGGGCTTTAGCACTCCTCTTGATGCTGCTCTCATAAAATAGTTCCATGCTCTTGTATTCATCGTCAATATTTTCCTTTTCTTTCATCTTCTGTATATAGGTGTTTTAAAATAGTCTAAGTTGTGCATTCCCTGTGTATCTATGTCTATTCAGAATATTTCAAAAGTGGTCTCAGGATGATGCATTTGGTAATATTGGACTTGGAGTCAGGAAGACCTGAGTTTGAAGTTTGCCTTGGGTATTTATTAGCTGTGTGACTCTGGGCAAGCCATTTGACCTCTCCCAATTTTAGTTTCTTCATCTGGAAGATGGAAACAATAATAGCACCCAAATTACATATTTGTTGTGAATATGATATGAGACAAAAGGTGTGAAATGCTTTGGAAACACAGAAGAGCTACAGAAATGTCAACTCTGATTGCTTATGCTACACTCACTGGGACCAGAATGACTGCCTGGTCACATCTTTCTCATGTCATCTACATTTCTTCCCAGATATTTATAAATGATTTATGATGTATCCAAAATTTTAAATGAGCTTTACTAAATAACTACCATCCACCATACCTTGTGATAGGCAAAGTAAGACTGCAAAGGCAAAAACCAAAAACTGCTCCTGTCCTCAAAAGGTTTATATTCTTCTAGAAAATTTCAAAATTAACAAAAAGGTAATAGGAAATAAAATAGATTTAAAAAATCTTCTTAAGGATGTAGCAGGCTCCTGTTGATTGACATGACCATTCAAAATCCTTCTGAGGAACTAAGCAAATTGTAATCATAATCACTTCTTGGCATTATCTAATGAATACAAGCACATAGAAATAAGACTTCATCTAAATCACTATTGATCAGAGAAATGCAATTTAAGACTGCTCTTGGGTACCACTTACATATCTCTAAGATTGACTAAGATTACATGAAAAGATAATGATAAATGTTGGAGAGGATGTGGGAAAACTGGGACACTAATACATCGTTGGTGGAGTTGTGAAATGATCCAACCATTCTGAAGAGCAAATTGCAACTATGCCCAAAGGGCTATCAAAATGTGCATACCCTTTGATCCAGCAGTGTCTCTACTGAGCATGTATTCCAAAGAGATAATAAAAAAGGGAAAAGAAATCACACATGCAAAAATGTTTGTAATAGCCCTTTTTGTACTGACAAGGAACTGGAAACTGTGTAGATGCCCATCACTTGGGGAATGGCTGAATAAGTTATTTTATTTTTAAAATATTTCTAGCTCTGTTGAAGCTATATTTCTTTTTTATATAATAGATTTTTATTTTCAAAATATAAGCAAGGTCAATTGGCTAAGAAATAGAGTATTGATTCAGTGGATTGTTAGATTTACAAGATAGAATACTCAATGACTAGTGATCTAATGTTTGATAAACCCAAAGACTTCAGTTTCTAGGATAAAACTCACTATTTGACAAAAAATTTCTGGGATAATTGGAAAATAATATGACAGAAATTAGGCATTGACCAACACCTAATACCCTCTACCAAGATAAGGTTGAAATGGGTTGATGATTTAGACATTTAGATATGATACTATTAGCAAATTAGGAGAACAAGGGATAGTCTACCTCTCAGATCTGTGGAGAAGGAAGGGATTTATGGTCAAAGATGAACAAGAGAGCATCAAGAAATGCAAAATGGATAATTTTGATAAATTTAAATTAAAACAAAAATTTATACAAACAAAATCAATGCAGCCAAGAACAGAAGGGAAGAGGAAAATTGGGGAAATTTTTTACATACAAGGGCTCTGATAAAGGCCTCATTTCTAAAATATATAGAGGACTGATTCAAATTTATAAGAATTCAAGCCATTCTCCAATTGATAAATGGTTAAGAAATATGAATAGACAATTTTCATATGAAGATATTAAAACATTTGTAATCACATGAAAAAATGCTCTAAATCATTATTAATGAGAGAAATGTAAATTAAGGCAACTCTGGCATATCACTACATACCTTTCAGTTTGCCTAAGATGACAGGAAAATATTATGACAAATGTTGGAAGGGATATGAGAAAACTGTCACACTAATGCTTTTTTGGTGGACGTGTAAATTGAGCCAACCATTTTGAAGAGCAATTTGGAACTATGCCCAAAGGGCTATCAGGCTGGATACCCATCAGTTGGGGAATGGCTGAATAAGTTAGACATATGAATGCTATAGAATATTATTTTTTTCTGTTAAAAAAAATCAGCAGGATGATTTCAGAAAGGCCTGGAGAGACTTGCATGAAGTGATTCTAAGTGAAGTGAGTAGAACCAAGAAAACATTGTACACAGCAGCAAGATTATGTGATGATCAACTATGATGGACATGGCTCTTTTCAACAATTAGATGATTCAGGTCAGTTCCAATAGATTTGTGAGAGAGAGCCATTTGCATCCAGAACAAGGACCAGGGGGACTGAATGTGAATCACAACATAGTATTTTCACCTTTTTCTTGTTGTTTGCTTGCTTTTTTTCTTTCTCATTTTTTTTCTTTTGATCTGATTTTTCTTGTGCAGCATGATAAAAGTGGAAATTTGTTTAACTTGTACTTGTTTAACCTATATTGAATGCACTTGCTATCTAATAGAGAGGGTGGAGGGGATGGAAGGAGGGAGAAAAATTTGGAACACAAGGTTTTGCAAGGGTGAATGTTGAAACTATCTTTGTATGTATTTTGAAAATAAAAAAGTTATTATTAAAAACATTTTAAAAGAATAACTTATCCAGCAAAATAATATAATTCTTTGAAAAGGAAATGGATATTTAATGAAAGAGAAAAATGTCAACATACCTGATGAAAAGACTATAATGGAATAGAAAATTTGACTTTCAAATTCAAAACTAAAGAGAAAGAAAAAATATGAAAGAGAACATCAAGGACTCAATGAGGTTAGAGTTTTTCATTCTAATATGGGAATATGATATGTGTAGCTTCTAAAAACTTATCACTAAGATGGGAAGGGAGAAAATTTGGTACAAAAATTCTTTAAAGCATGCTAAAAACTATATAATTCAGAAATAGTCTTAACATAAATGAAATTTATATTATATATGTGTGTGTATGTGTGTGTGTGTGTGAGAGAGAGAGAGAGAGTTAAATAGACAGATATAAATTAGATAAGACAGTCCACTAGCAGTTGGAGGGCTCAGGAAAGATTTATGTAGAATAAAATGCTGGAACTAAACTAAGAAGAGAACTGGGGCTGGAAAGATGTAAAGGTGAGGAAGGACCATGTACTATGTGTCATGTTCAGTGCTATGTAATGGGAAAAAATGACATAATATTCTGTCTCCAAAGAGCTTCCATTCTAAAGGAGGGATTTGTGTGCAACATGTTGACAAACAGGTAAATACAAAAAATTCAAAGTAATTTGGGGGACCAAAGAACACTAATAAATGTAAAAGGGGTCGTATTGAGAAAGTTCTAATGTAGGAGGCTTCATTCAGGCTGCACATTAAAAGACTATGGCTTTTTACAAAATTGGAGGTTATAAAAGAAAGAGCTCCAGGAATGAAATACAGATAGTCTATGCAAAAAAAGGGGAGCAGAAAGACATGGGAATAAGAAAGAGACTGTCCTGGAAGGGGATAATAAGTAGTTATTTACCAATTTTACTTGGTCATCCAATAAAGGAAGGAGATCAGTACATGGTAAGTCTGGAAAAGCAGACTGAAGCTAAATTTTGAAGAGTTTTCAATGTCAATATAGAGGACTATATGATATCCCCAAAATGAGGGGGAATTCTAAACTTATTGAGGAAGGTATCAAAATGATGAAACCTAATGTTTAGGAATTTCAATTTGGCAGCTATGTGGGGAGGTGGATTAGAAAAGGGACCAATTTGAGGCAAAAAGAACAATGAAAGTACTTTTCGACTTCTAGATAAGAGATGTCTTGGGTCTGGACTAAAGCATCAAATGAAAGGTATTAAATGAAAAGAGTAACAAAAAAATAAAGTTCAAAAAATAATTAAAATCATTGAATTCTCAAAGACAAAGTTTTTGTAAATCAAATAACATAAAATAAATGTATTTTTAAAAACAAAATTATAGAGTAGAAAAAAAAGTGTGTTTGATCCAAGTGGCTTCCCTTACTGATTGTAGGACTTTGAGATTTGAGGACAATAATACATGCAAAGAAATACCTGATGATAATTTATGGTATCATTTATTTATTTTCTTTGATAATTTTTTTTCTCAAGAGTATTATATGAAAGAAAAGATACAAAATCATGCATTAAGGTTTATTTATATTATGTTTTGCACAAGATGTCATCTGAAAGAAAGTACATTTTTTGATATCTCTAAATCAATTCTAGCCCCTATAATATAATGGTCCAATGGCTAAGCCACTTTTTAAGATCTAATGATTCATCCCCAATAGTTACCAGGTGAGTTACATAAAATTATGTAAATACAAAGGAAAATCAGCATATTTTGAAAGGTCTCAAAAAGAAGATGAAAATGGATATGAATATTTAGGAATCATCACCTACAATTATATCCTTTAGTGATTTCTTCTTCTTCCTCTTCTCCAGGAGACAAATTTAGTGACTTCTTGTTTGACAGCTGCCGTACAACTGACACACATGCAATTGTTTCTAACAAGTGGAAAGTCACACATTAATACATATGTTTATATGAATATACATACATAGATACAAATACATATACTATTATATTATTATGTATATATTTAAACACATATGCATATATATGTATATAAATATAGATCTATATCCTATAATTTGGGAAATCCTTTTTTTCCCTTTAATGCTTTTTTTTTCTCTCACACCTATCGTGGAATTTCAAACCAATAATAAGGCTTCATTATGAGAAGAATCAAAAATAATCATAACCATATCATTTGTGGATCAGTGATCATCTAGAAAGAAGTTTCAGTGATCATATACAAGGTTCTGAAGATCAAGCTGTCATGGAATGCATACCTTGGAGGGAGAAGAGTATTGGACTGGAAATCAGAAAAGCCAAGTTTACTTGTGCCCTGGTTGTGTGACTACAAATGAATCACTTCTGTTTTCTCTGTTTCAATGTATAAAATGGGGGACTCTAAAAAGTTGGCAAAGAAAATAGGTTTAGGAATTTGAAAAAAATTACCATGGGGCACAATCCACAAAGGACTGGCATGAGCAGTTGGGAAAAATGAATTATATTTACTGTGTTTTGGGTAAATATTTAATGCCAAATATTTCTAGCACCTTTTTTTTTCAAAAGTCTATGAATTTTGTTAGGAAATAGATGAATAAATTATGGTAGATGAATACAATGAAAAAGTTTGATCTGCTTCCTTTTAGTTTTTCAGTCACTAAAGTATGGTATCCAATTATTGTGGAACAAATCCATGACTGATAGAAAAGTGAACTTTGTTATAATGCTTTAGTTATTTCTATTTTTGATATTTGTCATGACTTATGATCCATATTTTATCCCTTAATTTTATTATTTGTTTAAATAATTAATTGGATCAGAGATAAAATGACATGTTAGAGATCATGTAGTACAACTTTCTCATTTTACAGATGAAGAAATTGAGATATATAAGGGGGGTTAAAATAGAATCACAGGAACTCAGATTAGGAAGGAACTTCAGGGATATCTAACTCATGGCTGAAGAGAAAGCCTCTGGACAACATTTATAATAGGTGGTCATCCAACCTCCATTCCATTGAAAAGAAACTTATTTTCCCTCAAGACATCCCACTACTCTTTTAGACAGCTCCAATCATTAGGATTTTTTTTGGTCATTTAATCAAGATAAAATTTGATTCTCTAGAGATTCTAACCACTGTTCCTTTGGAATCACAACAAATATAACCACTTTTCCACATGGCAGCCACCCACACACTTGAAGATGGCTCATGCAAGACCAGAAACTTCTCTTTTTCAGGCTAAGCATTCCCAGGACCTTCAGCCTCTTCTTCTAGGGAATGAATTTGAGATTTTTCATCTGTCTTATTGGTCTTTATTAGATATTCTCCAGCTTTTTTAAGTTCTTCCTAAAATGTAGTTCCAAGAAGTAGTTTATTCATCTGTTTCTCATCTCACTGTTCATACTACTATATCATTTGGGTTTAAAGTCAACCTATTTATTGAATATATTCTCCATCAGTACAAACTAAAGGGTTTATTTTAGAAAGTAGAATTTATAGATACATTTATAAATAAAATTTGCAGTCCCCACTTCTCAAACCAGTCAATTTTGAAAAGAAAAAAAATGCTAATAAACCTTTTGCAAAACATCCCAACACAACCATTTTTAAAGTTAATGAATGTTTCTTTAGCATCAGTACCAAAGGCAAATATTTATTTCTTGGGGTTTAAGACTGAAAAACATTCAAGCATGGCAAACATTCATATATGGCAATAAATTCCATTAAGTACTAGCTTCTGACCGATGTCTACAAATCCAGAACATAAATAGAATTTTACATATGAAAGAGACTGTATAGAGGTGATGGGGTGTAGTTATTGGATTGCTCAACTGGGAGTCAAGGAGTCCTATGTTTACAATTTGCCTCTGACACTTCATAGCAGAGGGTCAGCAAATTGCTAACCCTCTCCTAAACTCAGTTTCCCTATTTGTGAAATAAGGCCAAGAGTAACTTTAGCGTCTACAAGAAGGGATTATCATAGTTAATTATTCAGCAAAGATTTGATTGCCAGTTATTTGTCAGGAGTATTCATGAGCCAGGTATAAGGGACGTAAAGGGACTGAATGAAACTGTCACTTCTTTCAAAAAGTCATGTATAGGGAGGATTTGGTGGTGTAAGTTGGTACATTTCAAGCACTCCTGATTTCTCCCACAAATAGAACAAATTTGCTTTTCGGGGTGAACATAAAATGGGGAAAAATCAAGTGGACTTGGGACAGAACAGGGTCTTCCTGATGTAACCTGAGAAGATCTGAAGAAAGACCTGGGGCTCGATTAACCTGACTGAAATGCACACACCTCTGGGCTAGCTCCAAAGAAACATCAGGTGGGGACCCCCTCAGACTAGCTGAATGAAACTGGATTCTTAGCAGGAACCACAGAGACTTTTACTTCCTGGACTGTTTGTTGAATGGGGGTTTGAGTCAGGGAAGACTGAGTGAACCTCAGCTGATTGAGAACATCAGACCCAGCTGTGCTGCAGGGATGCAGCCCAGAGTGAGAAGGAACCAGCACACTGGGAGTGCAGAGGCAGGGGAGCAGGGATGCTGCTGGCTGTGGACACTTGCAGAAGGGGGAGACTTCTTGGTTTGGGTTCCTGGTCAGAGTGGAGAACTGAGGGGAAGCTTGAGGCACCATCCTCCAATTGCATGATTAGAAGTGCTTATACTAAGCATTAAAACATTAAATGAACCGGCAAACAAAGAACCCACCATTGAAATATATTACGGGAACAGGAACAGGGAAGGCTGGGATTCATCTGCAGAGGACACTTTAATTAAAAAAAAAAAGATTCTACCCCAAAGAGTAACATGAAATGGCTCCTTGCCCAGAGAGAATTTATAGAAGTCAAAAAAAAAAAAGAATTCAATAATCAAATAAAAAAATTTTAAAAAATTAAAATTATCCAAGAAAAGCAAGAAGATTTGGGGAGGGGGGAAAGTTAAGCAACTAGAAAAAGAATCTCAAAGGAAAAAAAAACAATTATTTAAAAATTATAATTGGGCACCAGAAAGCCAGTGAAGCTATGAGAGACCAAGAATTAACAAAATAGATTATAAAAATGAGAAAATAGAACAGAATATGAAACATATAAGAAAAATGACAGATCTGGAGAACACATCAAGAAAAGAAAATATAAGAATAATTGGACTGCCAGAAAGTTGCAACAAAAAGAGAATCTTGGCACAATAATGCAGGAAATCATCCTAGAAAAATTTCCTAGAATGACAGAACATGAGGGGAAAGTAAAAATAGAAAAAATCCACTGGAAAGCACCTCAACAATATCCTCTGTGGGAGACACATAGGAATATTATTGTCAAATTTCAAAACCCCCAGATCAAAGAGAAAATTTTGCATGAAGAAAGAAAAAAAAAAACAATTCAAGCATGCTGGACCTACAATTAGAATTATACAAGACTTACCAGCAGCTACAATAAAAGACCACAGGTCCTGGAACCATATCTATAGACAAGCAAAACAAAAACTAGGCCTGTGGCCAAAAATATCATATCCAGCAAAATTACTTATAATTTTGAATTAAAAAATGGATATTCAATGAACTTGCAGATGTCCAGGACTTTGTATCAACCAAACCCAAACTTAACAGAAATTTAACACACAAGAGAAAGAAGGAATTCAACATGAACAAATTGTTTATGTTTTTTTAACATGGGAAATTTATACTTTATATTTAAGATTTACATCAACAATAGGGTAGCTCAAAAGAAAGACTGGTGGAGTAAAAGCTAAGATAGTAATCATTTTATACAAATGAGGTGCAGAGGAAGAATTTACACAGAGCATTAGAGGATGAAGGAGGGCTGGTAGTTCTGAACACCTGCTCACATTGGCAATAGGTTTAATAGGCAACACTACCCATATAACATATATATATGTATATATATATATATGCATATATACATATATATGCATATATATATATATACATATATAGCATGAAGGGTATAGTACCCTCCAAAATCTATAAAGAAATAAGGGCAGAGAAATAGTTGAATGAGGAAGTAAAGGGTGAGGGAAGAACACAATGGAGGGATCCCTGGATGGAGGGAGATTAAGTAATAGTAAGCCAAATTATGGAAGCCAAATTATATATATATACACACATATATATATACACATATACATATGTATATACTTTCTTGAATTAGTATTTATTATTATATATTTTGAATCCTTCCAATGTTCTTCTGTTCTCTTTTGCTTGATTTTGTTTTGTGTTGTCTTTCTGTTTTTCTTTTCTCTTATTCTGTTTCTTCAAAATAAAATATTAAAAAAAAACTTTAAAATGACATATTTAATATGAAAAACCTTTTGAAACTTTGAATTACTATATAAATTCCAACTATTAGAAATCCTCTATCCCAAGATTAAACACATGTTCCACAGACAACATGTAGCCCCCTACACTTCTGAGTAAGACCCACACCAAATTTAAAAATTATATTTTATGAACATTTAATAAAATGATTTATTTGTTGCTATTAAATTTTGAGTTAAATTATAATTTTAATTCTATATCCTTGAAATAATATAGACTTGTAACTTCCATAAAATTATAAAATAATAAACTTATTTATAGAATATTTTATAGTTATATTTAACAACATAAATAAAACATTAAAAATTGAGGCAATATTACATTTTAAAAATAAGTTTATGTACCATCTACAAGAATCCTTCTATACACATTAGTGTAATTTTTTTTTTCTTTTTGAATTAACACCTCTGCTCTAAACCACCACCATTATTTCACAAATGCAGAAACTGGGTCCTGAAGGGAAAAAGTGAGCTGCCCAAAGTGATATAGCTAGAAAGTGACAGAATCTGAATTAGATCCCAAGACTTCTGCTACTTCTTTTTGAGAGTTTTTGCCATTAAAAACTTATTGTTTTTTAAAAATTGTACCAAAATTTCCCTTCATTATTTCAACTTCTTTTAAGTCATAGGAATAGAGAATCCAGACTGCACAGATGTAAGTCAAGTTTTTAATGCCTGGCATTTTTGTGTGTGTGTGTGTCTGTGACTTCCACTACATCTGCAAAAGTCCATAATGGCCCCCGCCGAGATAAGCTATGGACCTACTGGGGGCTTTAGGAAAATGGAGCTCTGGCCCAAATGATGAAAAGAGGATTTATAACATATCACAAGCCATTTAAATGACCAAGCAGTGGGGGAGTCCTGGGCCTTCTGGTTTTCATTAATACATTAAGTTATAAAACTTGCTCCCATTTCAAAGATGAATTGCTGATTTGTAATCCCCAAACAAATAAAAGTGATCATGAGAGAAACACAGAGGTATCATAGAGTTCAGGAGTCAGTGCTTTGGGCCATTATCACTTCAACCTGAAGGCTTCTCCTTCTGTGGAAGGAAAGGCAGGCAGCCCAGGAGCCCTAGGACTGGAGGAGAAATGAGGTACAAGTGGAAAGAGGCCAGTTTCCCAGCAGGTTTACTTCTTACTTCCATTTTCTTTGATTTTGGTGATTTGAAAGTAATGGATCCCTGGGGCCCCAGCACTTTCCATTATTATTATGTTACCTCTATTTCCATAAACTTAGGTGATTTAACTATTAAGAGTAAAAATTAAAATCCTCAATCTTGTAAAGTCATGCAAGTGACAGTCATACAGCAAAGATGCAGAATAGAAAAGTGGATCAATTGCCAGACTTGTAGTCAAGCTTGCATCCTGCCTCTGACTCTTGTTAGTTCTATGACCATACAGAAAGGGACCTTTTCTTTTAGATTAAAAGACACCAAGATATATCTTTTGTCCAAAAATGTAAAGGAGGAATGGAACATCAATCACATGTCCTTTTAGCCATTTCTCTACCACCAGGTGCAGTCTCCCAGAGATTGGAGTTTGATGGTCTAGAAAGTGTCGGGAAAAAGTTGAGCATCATTGGGACATCTTTCAGACATCAGTCTAATCTAGCTCTTGTATTTCCATTCAATCAGATGTTAGACTATGGAAAAATGAAAAGTACTTGATTTCATCAAAGATACAAAGGCATTGCAGAAAATAGTAAATGCAAGAGTAAGAGAGAGAGAGAGAGAGAGAGAGAGAGAGAGAGAGAGAGAGAGAG
>JAJPUD010000116.1:591839-662804 GCA_023553655.1 Myrmecobius fasciatus | reverse complement strand
AGAGAGAGAGAGAGAGAGAGAGAGAGAGAGAGAGAGAGAGAGAGAGGGAGGGAGAGTTGTTGGATTTACTTTACTAAAGAGTGATTACAACATTGGTTCAGTCACCTAGGATGTATTAAGTGTTTACTATGGTTTACTATGTGCCTAGCACCATGCTGGGGGAAACCAGTTCTTGCTCTCAAGGTGTTCACAATCTAATAGAAAGACACAACTTGCAATTAACTATGTATAAAGAGCGTATATTCAGGAGTTCAAAATGGAGATTTGGAGTTCCCTTCCAACACAATGTGACCATGCACATGCTAAAATTATACAAAAAGAAACTTCCAATGAATCCACAATGATAACTTTGCTCCATGATACATTAAGGATTCTTGAGACAGACACCAAGCCCATTTTAGGGCAGGGAGTCATTACAATTAGCAAAGGTGTCCCCCTGAGCCAAAAAGGATATCTTAGCAGAGTGTAAACAAAATTAGGAGATGAGAATTCTACCGCATATTGCCTTTATCAGATCTCACCTAGAGTTTTATGTTCTGTTCTGGGTTTCAGAGCTTTAAGAGAACATTGATAAGTTGGAAAGTGTTAAGATGAATACAAACAAAATACTAAAGGTCCTGGAAGCATCACAGGTAGATAAGTTGAAATAATTGAGGATATTTAATAGAGGAAGCAGTAGACATTTAATGACATTTAATACTATTCATAATCTGAGCCTTTCTAACTTTTCTAGATTTTCTATATTTATTCCACTTTATATAATCAAAGATCCAGATAAACTCTTCTACTTAATGGAGTTTCTTCATTTGTTTGTTTGGTTTAGTTTGCTTTGGTTTTGATTTTTTTTTGTAAAAGTCAAATATACTTAGCAATGTTTTTTGAAGTATCGATTTTCTAAGTTGGGGGGGGGAAATTACATTCAGTGTTTCTTATAAAGTCTCTTTTCTAAAATATATAGAAAATTGACACAAATTTGTGAAAAAACAAGCTATTCCCCAGTTGGTAAATGGTTAAAAGACATCAAAAGACAATTTCCAGATGAAGAAATTAAAGCCATTTCTAGTCATATGAAAAAATGATTAAAGAAATGCAGATTAAGACAACTTTGAGATGCCACTTTATACCTCTCATATTGATTAAGATGACAGGGAAAGATAATGATAAATGGTGGAGGGGATGTGGGTAAATTGGGACAATAGTATATTGGTAGAGTTGTGAACTGATCTAATCATTCTGGAGAGTAATTTGGAACTATCCCCAAAGTGCTATCAAACTGTGTTTACCCTTTGATTCAGCAGTGTTTCTACTGGGCCTGTATTCCAAAGAGATTTTAAAATGGGGAAAGAGACCCACATGTGCAAAGATGTTTGTGGCAGCCTTTTTTGTAGTGTCAAGAAACTGGAAACTGAGTGGATGTCCATCAGTTGGAGAATGGCTGAATAAGTTATGGTATATGAATGTTATAGATATTATTGTTCTGTAAGAAATGACCAGCAGGATGATTTCAGAAAGGCCTGGAGAGACTTGCATGAACCAATGCTAAGTGAAATAAGTAGAACCAAGAGAACACTATTCACAGCAACAGGAAGATGACATGAAGATCAACTGTAATGAACTTGACTCATTTCAACAGTGAAGTGATTCATGGCAATTCTAATAGGCTTGTGATGGAAAGTGCCATTGCATCCAGAGAGAACTGCAGAGATTGAATGTGGATCTTGCTTGGGTTTTTTTCTCTTTCTCTCTTTCTCATGTTTTTCCCCTTTTGTTTTGATTTTTCTTGCACAGCATAATGAATATGGAAATATACTTAGAAGAAATGCACAAGTTTTACTATATTGGGTTAGTTGCTATCTAAGGGAGGAAGAAAAGGAGGGAGGAAAAAATTGGAACACAAGGTTTTGCAAAATTTTTCTTTGTATGTATTTGGAAAAACTAAAAAGCTATTATTCCTTTAAAAATGAAATATCTATTTCTGCAAAGTAAAGTCTGAGGATTTCTTTGACAAGGTTATTTTCAAAAGGATTTTTCATCACAAAGAGTAAAAGCATAGTATCATTAGTAAAGGCCTAGCACCTGATAGATCTCATCTACAAAAACTTCTCTAGTTCCCCTTTGGCCGTATGTTAATCATCAAAACCAGGACAGAAGGTTAATTCTGTCTTTCCATGGATGAACTGATATCAGTCAATAATGAACAGAAAATCGACAGAATTCATATAGGTTTTATCTGTAGCCACATTTAAAAAATCCAACTTTTCTTTCTTTGACTGATGCTGCTTTTGAGACAGTTTAGTTTCTAGTCAATCCATAACAATTTGAGGATTATGGTAGGCCTTTGTCTCTGAAGAATAATGCTGTCCCTTGATCTTTTACTACCCAGAGCCTCCTTTTTATTTACTTATTTTGAGAAAGGGGATTGAAGAAAAAAGGATTAATCACTGGTAATGAATTTGGTGCTTGTGAAAGATGCCAGATGGGCCATCATGGTGGCTGAAATTCTTTTATTGACAGCACAGACAAAAACAGAACGTGTTTCCCTCCACCGTCCTTTTTGATAGACCCTGAAGCAAAAAGTTATCTTGGATTTCCAGACCTGAGCCATCCTTGTCCATTAATCATCACTGTAGTGCTTCCAGGACCATTTTTAGTAAAATTCTCCCCTTCAGCACAGAAGTCAAAATGGATTTATAGAGGAAATATTTTTCACTGCTTTTTTGCAGACCTGAGGGATTCATATCAACCCACATCTTTTGGCATGAAATTAATTTTGGGTCAAAGAAAAAAATATATATATACATATATATATATATATATTAGTGTGGCTCAGTGCAGAGGCAGGAGGGTTCAGTGGAAAAAGCAATCAATTTAGAGTAAAGTCGCCTGAGTTCAGAAACCAGTTCTTCCCCTTTCTACCAGTATAATCTTGAGCAAATTACGTAAACTCTTTGAGCCTAATTTTGTTTATCTGTAAAGTGAAAGAGTTAGACCATATAGCTTCCAAGATCACTTTCAACTCTAAAACTTATGATCCTGATTCATTTATGTGTGTATGTGCATATACGTGTCCATATATCTATGTCTGTGTATATGGAGGCACGATGGGGAGATACATCCCACAAATATAATGTTCCTGAAAAAGAGTTAATGCTATTGAGTAACATTAAGCATCCTATAAATAGAAACCATAATCTTCATCTCTAAGTTTCAAACATCATGCTGCTGTTGTGTACCATGTGATTCTAATGTACAATGTGAAGAAAAAAAAAACAGAATATTTCAAAGTAAATCTTTATGAAATCCACATCCTCACACCTCATCCATGGCTTCCTTTTTCCATTTGCCTGGTAAAATATTTTTCAATTCTAGGGGATCTAAAGTTGAATTCATTTCTATCTTATCTAATATTCCACACTCATTTTCTTCACACAAAAACTTAGAAGTCATTCAATAAACAGTTATTAAGTATCTACTATATGCCTGATGGTATTGAGGGATTCACATCAACCCACACCTTTTGGCATGAAATTAATTTGGGCTCAAAGAAGAAAATATATGTATTTTAGTGTGGCCCAGTGCAGAGGCAGGAGGAATCAATAGAAAAAGCAATCAGTTTAAAGACTGAAGGTAAGAAGACAAAAAAACACACGATTCCTGCCCTCAAGGAGTTCACTGTCTAAAGGGACAAACTCTACCAACATAGTAGAAGTCATTCTAGTGGCCTCTCTAAGATTTTGTGACTTCCTGCATTAAAAGCTTATGGCTTTCAGTACCATACCAATCAAACTGCCAGAAAAATTATTTTATAGAGCTAGAAAAAATTAATTAAGAAATTCATCTGGAAGAATAAAAGATCAAGAATTTCAAGGGAGTTAGTAAAAAAAATTGAAAGGAAGGTAACCTAGCTGGACCAAACCTAAAACTCTTATTATAAAGCAGCAGTCATCAAAACCATTTGGTACTGGCTAAGAAATAGCCAGTGGAATAGGTTAAGTTCACAAGACACAATAGTCAATGACTATAGTAATCTAGTATTTGAGAAACCCACAGACTCCAACTTCTGGGATAAAATTCACTATTTGACAAAAAATGCTGGGAAAACTGGAAAATAGTATGGCAGAAACTAGGCATTGACCAAGATAACATTGAAATGGATTTGTCATTATAAGCAAATTAGGAAAACAAGGGATAATCTACTTCAAAGATCTGTGGAGAAGGAAGGAATTTATGGCCAAAGAAGAACTAGAGTACATTGTGAAATGTAAAATGGATAATGTTGATTATATTAAATTTAGAAGATTTTGTACAAACAAAACCAATGTAGCAAAATTAGAAGGGAAACAGAATAGGGGAAATATATACATCCAAGGCTTCTGATAAAGACCTCATTTCTAAAATAAATAGAGAATTGACTCAAATTTATAAGAATGTAAGCTATTCTCTAATTGATAAATGGTCAAAGGATATGAACAAACAATTTCCAGATGAGTCATATGAAAAATGCTCTAAATCACTATTAATTAGAGAAATGCAAATTAAGACCACTCTGAAGTACCACCACCCACCTCTCAGATTGGCTAACATGACAGGAAGAAATAATGATGAATATTGGAAGGGATGGGGGAAAACTGGGACAGTTATACATTATTGGTGGACTTGTGAACTCATTCAACCATTTTGGAGAGCAGTTTGGAACTATGCCCAAAGAGCTAACAGGCTGTGCATACTCTTTGATCCATCAGTGTCTCTACTGGGCCTGTATCCCAAAGAGAGCTTAAATAAGGGGAAAGGGCCCACATGTGCAGGAATGTTTGCAGTAGACATTTTGCAGTGGAAAGAAATGGAAACTGAGTGCATACTCATCAGTTGGGGAACAACTGAATAAGTTATGGTAGATGAAGGTTATGGAATATAATTTTACTATAAGAAATGATCAGCAGGATGATTCCAAAAGTCCTGGAGAGACTTATATGATGCTGAGTGAAGTGAGTAGAACCAAGAGAACATTGGACACAGCAACAAGAAGATTATGCAATGTTCATCTCTAATGGATGTGATTCTTTTCAACAATGAGATGATTCAGGCCATTTCTAATAGACTTGAGGGTGAGAACCATCTGCATCTAGAAAGAAAAACACGGGAACTGAATGTGCACTACAGCATAGTATTTTTACCTTTTTTCTGTTTGCTTGCTTTTTTTCTTTCTCATTTTTTTCTTTTTGATCTGATTGTTCTTGTGCAGCATATTAACTGTAGAAATGTGTATATAGAATTGCATATATATTGGATTATTTGCTGTCTAGGAGAGAGGGTGGAGAAATGAGGGAGAAAAATTTGGAACACAAGGTTTTGCAAGAGTAAATGTTGAACCAACAAAGTTCAGCAGCAAGAGATACAAAGAGAAATCCCATTCCAAATAACAGATGATAGGATAAAATATTTGGGAATCTATCTGCCAAGGAACAGTCAGAAACTATATAAACTAAACTACAAAACACTTTCCACACAAATAAAATCAGACCTAATCAATTGGAAAAACATTAAGTGCTCATGGGTAGGCAGAGCGAACATAATAGAAATAACAATACTACCCAAACTAATCTACTTATTTAGTGCCATACCAATCAAACTCCCAAGAAATTATTTTACAGATCTAGAAAAAATAGTAGTAAAGTTCATTTGGAAGAACAAAAGGTCAAGGATTTCAAGGGGATTAATGAAAAAAAAGGCAGATGAAGGTGGCCTTGCTGTACCAGATCTAAAACTATATTATAAAGCAGCGGTCATCAAAACCCTTTGGTACTGGCTAAGAAATAGAGCAGTCGATCAGTGGCACAGGATAGGTTATCAGGACAATCTAGGCAATAACCTTAACAATTTAGTGTCCCAAAGACTCCAGCTTTTGGGATAAGTACTCACTATTCGGCAAAAACTGTTGGGAAAATTGGAAACTAGTGTGGAAGAAATTAGGGCTTGACCCATACCTAACACCACATACCAAGATAAGATCTAAATGGGTTCATGATTTAGATATAAAGAGTGATATTGTAAGCAAATTGGAGGAACGTAGTATAGTTTACCTCTCAGACCTGTGGAGATGGAATAAATTTATGTCCAAAGAAGATCTGGAACTTCTAATTGAACACCAGATGGATAATTTTGATTATATTAAGTTAAAAAGTTTCTGTACAAGTAAAACTAATGCAGACAAGATTAGGAGGGAGGCATCAAATTGGGAAATCATCTTTACATTTAATGGTTGTGATAAAGGCCTCATTTCTAAAATGTATAGAGAATTGTCTCATATATATAAGAATTCAAGCCACTCTTCAATAGATAAGTGGTCAAGGGATATGAACAGACAATTTTCAGATGATGAAATTAAAACCATCTCTAGTCATATGAAAAGTTGCTCCAAATCACTATTGATCAGAGAAATGCAAATTAAGACAACTCTGAGATACCACTACACACCTGTCAGATTGGCTAAAATGACAGGAAAAGATAACGATGAATGTTGGAGGGGATGTGGGAAAACTGGGACACTAATAACATTGTTGGTGGAACTATGAACGGATCCAACCATTCTGGAGAGCAATTTGGAGCTATACTCAAAAAGCTATCAAACTGTGCATACCCTTTGACCCAGCAGTGTTTCTACTGGGCCTATATCCCAAAGAGATCTTAGAGGAGGGAAAGGGACCCACATGTGCAAGAATATTTGTGGCAGCTCTTTTTGTAGTGGCTAGAAACTGGAAACTGAAGGGATGCCCATCAATTGGAGAGTGGCTGAAGAAATTATGGTATATGAATGTTATGGAATATTATTGCTCTGTAAGAAACAACCAGCAGGACGATTTCAGAGAGGCCTGGAGAGACTTGCATGAACTGATGCTGAGTGAAATGAGAAGAACCAGGAGATCATCATACACAGCAACAACAGTATTACACGATGATCAATTCTGATGGAAATGGCTCTCTGCAACAAAGAATTGTCTCAAACCAGTTCCAGTTGTTCACTGAAGAAAACCATATACACCCAGAGAGAGGGATATGAAATATGGACCACAACGTAACATTTTCATGATCTCTATTGATGTTTGGCTTGCATTGTATTGCCTTTCTCTGATTTTCTTTTTTTTTTCTTGTAGATAGGATTTTTCTTGCATAACTTGTCAAGTATTTCAACATTATTAACATGTAGTGGACTTCCTTCCATCTAGGGGAGGGGAGGGAACTGGGGGGTAAAATTGGTAATGAAAAGCTTTGTAAAGATCAATGCTGGGGAACTACCCATACATATGTTATACAAATAAAAAGCTTTAATAAAAAAAAAAGAGTAAATGTTGAAAATTATATTTGCATATATTTTGAAAATAAAAAGCTATTATTTTTAAAATGAAAAAGTAAATAAAAATAAAAAAGAGGTTTGTGGACAAAATGAAAAAATAAAAAATCTTATGGCCTAGTATGGATTTTGATAAGCTTTTCATCTTCAAGAAGGGGCTCATCACCAGTGCATTGGCCACCAGCAGTCTATGTAATTCACAAAATTCAATGGAAACCTGAAGAGAGCTACAATCTGAGGTTGAAACCAAGGCAAAATTAGGGATTCTTAAAGGATTTGAACATTTTTGCATTCAAAATCTAAAATTAAATTAACATTATATGCAGACAGGTTTTTAATAACTTTCTGTGGGAAAAGTAACAGAAAGCCTTTCAAAAATACAAATATAAAAACTCTTGATACATTTCTGAAGAGAGATAAAAGTGTAAACTTTGTAAAAAGTATAAACTTAAAGTTTTTAGGGAACTCAAATCTTTTACTCACACCTCCTTGTGGAGTCCAGATGAAGAAAAACTGGGACTCAGAAATATTGAGTTGTACTATGTCACATCAGTACCAAGTAACAAAACTCCCATTTAGACTTAAGCCTTTGAACTCTGGATTCAGTGTGCTTTTCTCTCTAGCTCATCTGGAAGCCTGTTCCACTTTAGAACACCTTTCATGTTTCAGAAATTGTCTCTAACATTAACCCTAAATCTCTCTCTGCAACTTCTAGCTGACCCAGAATTATTTTCTCTGGCCAAGCAGAAACAAGGCTAAGGTTCTTATCCAGGTAACACCTCTTAAAATAGGTGGAGGTAGTTGTTCTGTCCTTGCTCTACTACAATCAGATTGAAGGACAAAATTATAAAGAAAATAATTGCTCTTTGTAACTTTGCAATTGGATTAACATAGATTAAAACAGATTATTGAGTAGGTGTGCACACTATGAGATATTACTGACAACTCATTTTAGTTTTAGAAAAATCCCAAAGGAAGAAAAATAATTTCAACGTTTTCTTGTTCTAACAGATGGGGGCTTTGCTATGTTGCCTTCCTACCAAATAAATACAACGGAACTGCAGGGAAAAACAGTTGCTGATGAGACATTCCTATAAAACTCAGAGGGGCTCAAACACTACACAGAGCTCCCCAATCAAAGGCTCCCAGCCTTAGAAGTTAACTTTACTGCCTGAATCTACAGTTTTCTTTTCCTCTCTGGGCAGGTTCAAAAAAGAATGTCTGTTTTGATTTCCTGAAGCTTAATCCGGACATAACATCCTTTCCCACTCTCTTCTAGACTATGGCTATCAAATGAAGATATGATGTCTGTGTCTGGGCGAGCTGCTCTTACTTCTAATGATTCTGATGTCATCACAGTCATTAGGGAAGGCTTCTCTGTTTTGGGAGCTGGGTCCCAGAACATTGGCCTAGAGCACTCCTGAGCCTCCTCATAAACATGAGTAAGGCTCTGCTAGATTTGTGATTAGCAATGGGTTTGTTCAGTGAAACCGTGTAGCCTCCAATTAGAGCTTGTTTCCTTGGGGAAGAGGAGGAGTTTCTTTTGGACAGAGAGATTACTAATCTCAGAAAGATAAACAGCTGCCATTAGCAGAGGATACTTCATTAAACAAATTTGGGAGTCTAGGTTCTTTTCCTTCCCAGTCACCTTTCCGTTCTGATTCTCTCAAGACTCAAAGTTCTCTTCTGTCCAAATAAAGATCATGTGAGCAGCCAACCAGCCAATCAATCAATCAACAAAAGATTTATTAAACACCTAATACATGATAGACACTGGGCTAGGTACTGGGACTAGAAATCAAAGAGAAACAATTCCTATCCTCAATGAGTTTCGCTTCTAAGTGTAGAGACAGCAAGAACAAGTGTTTTCAGAATAAATCTTAAGGAGAATGCATATAAATGGGTACAAAGTAATTAAATGCAAGGTAGTTTGGGAGAAAGAGGACTGGCATTTAGGATGTCATGGAGGGTTTCATTTAGAAGGGTTTACAAGAGCAGAGATTCAGAAGTGAAGAGGTAGCAAGGAGCCAGCAAGTCCAAACCCTTTTACAGATACAGAAACTGAGGCTCAGGAGCTTTTGTGCCTTGTCCAACATAATAGAGGAATTGAGCTAAGTGGTATTTGAGTCATCACTAAGACCCAAGTTGACTTTATATCTAAACACTAGCTGAGTGAGCAACTTTGGGGCACTTGTTCAAGATTGATTGATTGTGCAATCAATCTTTTGTTAGTCCTTATCTTTAAAATGAGGATATTCATAGCACCTATCACCAGTGTGGTGAAGAGGATCAAATGAGATATTTGTAAAATGTTTTCCAAACCATAAAGCAATATATAAATAACATCATCATCAATTATTTTAGATAAGTAGAAAGTTTTATTTAATTCTTTTAGTAATTTTTAGCTTTTGATTATGAGGTCATAATGGTCATGAAAAGAAATGTATGATCATCAGAGCTTTTAAATAAACTGAATTATTAATTGTAGGTATACATCAAAAATGCCTATGAAGTTGTAAATCTCCAGTCTTATTTCACATATTATAATAAATTTATCCAATATATGGCTTTTTTAGCCAAAGGTGAATAGCTCAACCTAAAATGGGGGTGGGGTGGGGGCAGGGATTGATTTCAGCAGAAGGTTGACTAAATTCAATCATTCATTTTCTTTTGCCTCTTTTCTGGTGCCATGTCAGATTTGGGTAATGGAATAACATGAATCATATAGGTAGCTTAAGGATGATTACTCAGCCATTCACTTGGAAGATAAGGATAAGATGGTAGATAAGATATTTGTCAAAATGTGACTATCAGTTTAGACAAGCTATGTTTCATTTACCAGGATCTCCTTATGACCCAGGGGCTGGCAAGAGGCAAGTTTTCTTAATTTTCAATGCTACAGATTCAGAACTTGATTAATTGTTTGGTTGATCATCTAGACTTAAAAAAGTGATGGATAAAATGTTTAAAATATAGTCTAAACTTAAAAGTGTGTCCTGTGTATATTTTTTCAATGTCTTTACCAGCATACTTCTGCCTATAACCTCTTGTTTTCCCAGTGACAAAGAAATTTATAAAGTCCAAACCTTCAGAGATTGGAGAGGTATTTTTCCCAGATGGCTAGTAACCATCAGGACATAATACTTTGCATGGTTCAATAAGAAGCTATCAGTTAAATGCAAGTGATTTCTGACATGTGGGAACTTCCTCCACCAATCTACTTTTCAATCAGCCCATAGTTCAGTAGACAGTCTTAAAGTATTGTCTGAGCCCCATCTAAATGATAAGACCAGAGTCACACAAATAGGTTATAAACTAAGGACTTCCTCACTGCCAGGAGTGCATTTTAATTAAAAGCTTTTATGCTTATGTTTGCTAGTCATTAAACTAAGCTCATTTTCATGCTAATAGAAGAATACATTAATATACTAAGACTTGAAGACCTATGTATATAGCCCACTTGACTGATAGCATAAAAACAGGAAACAAGAAGAAGCAGAATGTTTTATTTTCAATTTATTTAACTATGATGCTTATTAGACTAATTGCCTGATTTCGATTTCATTACCCATGCCATCAGTAGAATTAGTTGGCAAAAATACTGTAAACAACTAGGATGGGAAGTTCAAAAAGGGGCCTTGTGATACAGAAATCACTGGAGGGGACTTCTCTAGTTAGGTGTGAGAAGCAAACAATTAGGACAAGCACAATGTCCATTTAGTTGCACTCAGGGATGGAGGATCAACTGAGGCAAAGAATATCTGTATTCTTGCTGGATATGCTTTCCAGATCTAGGATTTCCTTAGTATTGGCATTTCGTCTATGAGTTCAGATTATAATCTCTCCAAGGTTTAACTGATTTTCTTCAAGTTATTGAAACAGGGCCAACTAGATGACTGAGGGAATAGAACACTGGCCCTAAAGAAAGGGGAATCTGAGTTCAAATTTGGCCTTTGACACTTACCTACCACTTGCTAGCACTTAACCCCAATTGCTTAAAAAACCTATTGCACACTTTTTGTAGTGGCTAGAAACTGGAAACTGAATAGATGCCCTTCAATTGGAGAATGGCTGAATAAATTATGGTATATGAATATTATGGAATATTATTTTTCTGTAAGAAATGACCAGCAGGACGATTTCAGAGAGGCCTGGAGAGACTTGCATGGACTGATGCTGAGTGAAATGAGCAGAACCAGGAGAACATTATACACAGCAACAACAATACTATATGACGATCAATTCTGATGGACATGGCTCTCTGTAACAATGAAATGTTTCTAACCACTTCCAATTGTTCACTGAAGAAAGCCATATACACCCAGAGAGAGGGATGTGAAATGTGGACCACAACATAACATTCTCATACTCCTTGATTGCTGTTTGCTTACATTGTGTTTCCTTTATCTGATATGTCTTTTGTGTAGATACAATTTTTCTTGCACAACAATGATAAATTTGGAAATATGTATACATATATTCGATTTGCCAACCATTTTAACATAATTAACATGTAGTGGATATCCTGCCATCTAGGGGAGGGGTGGGGAGTTGGGGGGGAAATCTGTAACAGAAAGCTACGTAAGGGTTAATGTTGAAGAATTACCCATACATATGTTTTGCAAATAAAATAAAAGAAAAAAAAAAAAGAAAAAACCTATTGCAACAAAACCCATCACACTGTGGCCAAGCAGGCATTTAGCTTCTCCTGCTTTGTATAAAGTGCAAGAACCATGGATTCTGAAAGTACATAGTGGTCACTTTATAATGAGAATCCCAAAAGGGCTTCCATGAAATAAATATCCCAATTTACCAATTCCCAGAATCCCATCTTCTTGATGCAGTCGTCCTCATCCAATGAAAAGGGCCATATTTGCCCATCTTATCCCAATTTCATCCCAATATCCTCTGAGCCTTCTTTAGTTTCTTTTGATATCGCAAAAGTAACAATAGGGTACCTAGAATGACTGCCCAATTTCATCACATGACCAGTCCATGAAAAGAAAAACTACCACATATAATCTACACACATGTGCATCTCTGCTTCAGAAGTTAATCTGCCCTTCTCCTCCTACTCCACTCCCCATACACATTCAATACCAGGGTTACCATGAGGAAAATTATAAAAGCGGCTTCTCTTTTCCAATGAATAAAATGAAAAATTTTAAAAGGGACACAGGTCAAGAAACTCAGAAACTTTCTGGAGACATATATGCATGCTTTCACTTTAAATGGCAGAATCTATCTTTGTGAATTCTATTTCCTTTTAAAAATGGAATAATTGCAGAGGTGGGACATCTACAGCTAGGGTAACAAATTTGCTCTAGTTTCACTCTTTTAGGAAGAGCTGCAACAGAACACTCCCTTCCCAAGGTTCCAGGGCACCTCCAGAAGTTTTTGGTATTTCTTTTTTACTTCCATCAGCCTGAACCCCCACTAGCTTTGTCCTCCTGATTTGTCATAGATTAATGACTAGCACCCCAGTATCTTTTAACCACTTAATATTAGGCAACTTTTACATAGAAATACTTATTGTAAGGATAAAAATTTATGTGGATTTCTCCTAACACTTAGAACACACAATCTTCCTTATTCTACTCAAGTTTTAGAATGAAAGACAGGCATTATGGCCAAAATTAGCTCAGTTCTCCCATAGCAGTGGTCCTACTAAGTTCATGATCATATACTGCATGACTAAAAGAAAGTTCCTTTCACTGGGCTAAAGTTATAAAAGTCATTTGCTAAGATCACTTCCTGTTTCTCAGGGTGTCAGTAATAGGCTGGATATTAGGATTCCTATGAGCCATTATTCCAAAGAAAGAGCCTCTACTAGAAGGGATCCTAGAATGGAAAAGGACAAATAAGAGGGCCAGTGAAATACAGCTTCCCAGGCCATAAGGTAGAATGTTGCTACGGTCTTACTCCTTAAATTATTGTCTCTCTGTGGATGCTGTCATGCCATGAGAGCAAAAAGTAATGGAGTTGACAATTGGCAAATAAGAGGTAGGCAGGTGCTACAGTAGATAGAGCACTAGACCTACAGTCAAAAAGATTCATCTTCCTGAGTTCAAATCTGGCCTCAGACACTTACCAACTGCATGGCCCTGGTTAAGTCACTTGGCTATGTTTGCCTTAGTTCTTCATTTAAAAAACAAACTGGAGAAGGAAATAGCAAACCAGTATCTGTCAAGAAAATCCCAAATGGTGCCACGAACAATCAAATATGACTTAATTACAAAATTGACAAGTTTTTTGTTAACGACACTAAAATCAAGCCAGGATCATAACTTTTACCATCTATTTAGCTGGCTGGACCCCATTATTGAATGTCCTTGTGTGTCTTAGTCTCTTCAAAGTACTTCCCTTACACATCATGATAACTTTTCTGGAAATAGCTCCAATCTTTCATTGGATCAAGAGATTTTCTCCCTCACTTTCTCCACTAGGAGGCACCATTGAGCAAGCTGATGGAGTCTGCTCATGTTCCTGACCCCCATTCTACTAGGAAAACATTTCTCCTTCTGTCTCCTGTTTTGCTGAGACCATACCTGGGATCTTGCAGTCAATTGTGGGAACCAGATGTTAGGATATTGAGAAGCTGGAGAGTCCAGAAGAGCACAACCCAGATACTGGAGGGCTTTCAAGTTGTGCCATTTGAGGATCAGCCCCATATTTTGCAATCTAATCTAAATGATCTTCACTCTCTTACTCACATAGGACATTCCCATATTTCTGCCTCTGCATTGGATGTCTTTGCAACCATTAAATGGATATCCCTGATGCCCTGGACTGAATGAGAGATTGGAGAAAGAGAAAAAAGAAGAACTCATTATAGACATACATTGTATCAGACGTTGAGCTGAGTGTTTTACAAACATTATCGCATTTGAGTATCAGTACAGCCCTGGTGCTATTATTATCCCCATTTTAGAGTTTAGAAACTGAGGCAGGCAGAGGTGAAATATCTTCCTCAGGGTCCCACAACTGATACATGTTTAAGGTCAAATTTGAATGTGGATCTTTCTGATTTTACCCTCTGTGCCACATCATTTTGGTTCTGGAGGACTGAGAAGAGAAGACTGAGGGAGCACATGTTTGCAGGCTGATACATGAAAGAACAATTAGACTTCTCTGGCTTGTAGCCAAAGACCTAAACCAGTAGAGATGAGTAGAAGTTGCACAGGCTCACATTGGACTTGTCTGGAAAACCTCTCTAAGAAATAAAAGCATCCAAATAGGGGATGAGCTTCCTTGGGAAGTAGTGGATTTCTCCTCACTAGAGGTTGGCAATTGCAGGCTGGATGACCACTTGAAAATGGTCATTGGGGAATTGTTGGTAAGGTTCTGGATTGGCCAAGAGGCTGCTGGGGTTTGATGACTTTGGATCTTTGTATCCACACTCTATCAGAGTATCTATCATTTCCCCCTTCTACAAAATTAAGCATTTAATAGACTGAGTTAAGACAGAATCTGTAAATCCAAGTTCTTTTTCAAATGTAAAAGACACTACAATGAATTAGTTTTGAGCATTTTGTGACATCTCTTCACCCTAAATGGAGAAAACTGGGGTGGCGTGGGCATTGAGGGAAGGTGAGGTATTAAAACATGCTTGGGAATTTTTTTCTTAATGGGTAAAGAAAAGTGGGAGGGCTCAGGTGTGAGACCCTATACCTACATTGTATTCTGTAAAATCATGGTTAATACCTTTCTGTTCTTAGCAAGAACATTCAATGCACCACAAGAATAAAATTAAATGGACTTCCCAATCTGACCCCTTCTTCATTTGCAATGTTTCTTAGCGATAACTCCTCTCCAGGCACTCTAAATTCAACCAGAGCATCCTCCTGGCCTTCTGGCCTTATCTTCTATCTCCATACTTTTGCAGTGAATATTCCTTATGTCTGGAATGGATTTCCTCCTCATGTTCACCTTTCATAATTCCTGGTTTCCTTCAACATTCAGATCAGGTGCCAGCTCCTACATGAAGCTTTTCCTTATCTGCCCACTCCCAGATACTGCTGGGAGAGATATATCTCTCCCAGATATGTGTGTGTGTATGTATGTATGTATGCATGTATATGTATATATATATGTATATCAAGAGAGAGATTTACAGATATAGATATATGTGTATATATGTACATGTACATAAACATATATATGTGTGTGTGTATATACATATATATATATATATATATATATATACCAATACACATACATATATGTGTGTGTGATCTCCAAATATATGGATTTGTTTTCTCCCATTAAAATATAAGCTCCTTGAGGGAAGGACTTTTTTCACTCTGAAATCTTAATTCTTAATTCTAGCATTTAACACAGTACCTGGCACACAGTAAATGCTCAATAAATGTTTGTTGATCGATCAATGGATGGATGTTGGGCTAGAATCAACAACTATGACCTGACTATCAGCTAAGTGTCAGGCTTTGGTCCCAATTACAACCTGAACATCTTTAATCTGAACAAGCACCAAGAGATGGTGGCAGGATACAGTATAACATGCTGGAGATGGTGTCAGGGAACCTGGATTCAAATGGTGGTCAGGCAACTTACTACCTGTGTAAATTGAGACTCCCTCAGGTTTTTCTGAACTGGGTAGAATAGAAATGACAAGATCTACACTCCTATATCAATCTCATACCCAAGATCCCTTCCAGCTCTAAAACCATATTCTAATGAAAGGGATCAAATACAATTGTAGAAAAAAAAGCTTTTATTTGGCTCTACTTAATTCCCCTGACAAAAGTGTTTATTTCCTCTGTACACCGGATAGAGATTTAATCGTGATTACTCACATTTCTATAACACTTTTAGTTTCAAAAATGAAAAACAAATACTTTTCTTGAGACAAAGCTGGGAGATAGTTTGATTTTGCAGATGAGCAAACTGAGGCTTTACAAAGTGAAAAAAAAAAAAAAACTCGGTTATTGTCACTCAGAATGTAGCAGACCTCCCCAGGGTCCTAACCCAGTTCTAACCTTCTATCACATGGTCTGTAACCTTCCAAAGTTCAAGGCTCACACATTATATGTGTGATGTAAATAGAGCAGGAATGTTTGCTGCTAGTGGATTCAGGGAACCTTCCACATATTGAACGATTTATCTTTTTATCTCCCCAAGTCCTACCCGCAGAATCAAAAAGGCCTCCCAAAATATAGAATGATTTAAGGCAAGTGATGTAATGTTATGTGTATATTTTCAGGCTTTTCCTTGCCAATGTTCCATGAAAAGCAGAAAGCACTCTCTGAAGACCCCGACCATGATGAAAACTATTTATACCTCCTCCTCCACACCATCACTCAAAAGGAAACCCCCCTCTGAAATGCTTGTCAACAAATGCCTCAGTGTAATAAATGCGTGCCTCTTGGCTTTCTGAGTGTTGTAGCTATTCACATTTCTGGAAAGTGGAACTGACTCCTTCAAAAGACAAATCCTATTATCACGTAAACAAAAGACATGGAAAATCTCAATGATTTCTTTCTTTATTTTCTTTTCTTTCTTTTCTTTCTTTTTTTCTTTTTTTCTTTTCTTTCTTTTCTTTGTTTTTTTGATGACATCAAGAAGAGGCTCTAATCTCTGCGTTATATTTACTAATATCAAATGGTTTGTTGGCCACTGAGAATTGGTCTATTGGAAGAGTGTCTACTCTATATTAACATAATGAAATGAATGCTTCTTCAACATTGGGAAAGTTAAATTAGTTTTGTTTCAGAAGTGACGAAATACTTCTCTTTTTGTTTGTTTGTTTTATTTTTTTTTCTCAGAACCAGTGCCAACAGTATAAAAAGCAGACTGCAGGAGAACCTGTAACAAAAAGACCCAACCTCTGGCAAATGAGTACAAAGGAAGAAAATGCAAGATTTTAGCCATTTTGCTATTCTGATTTTAAAAGATGACTGCACAAAGGCAACCGAAAATGCGGGATAAGATTTCACATTTTATTGGTGTTTGGGGAAACTTTATACTCTGTCTCTGGAAAATCAGAAAGGGAAGTGGTCACAAGGAATCCACATAATAATGTATGGGAAAGCCAACTAAAATTTACAAGGGAGGGGACTCTGCTGCTAAATCAAAGACTGGCCAAGTCCTACGGCATGCAATTTATTAATATTGGGCTGCTAGGCTCGCCAGCAGCTCCTTCATTTCTCCTCATTTATGACTCTATTCCCACTAAGCTCTTAAATTATTAGTAGTATTATTATTGTTATTATGAATATTAAGATTTGTGCTGAACTGTTGGGGGGGAAATATGTGCTGTTAATATCAACATATACATCCTGCTACAAAACGAGGAGAAAACAAACATTTGGTAGCTTTGGAACAGGTGGAATGGATCCAGATTGTATGTTGTCAATATTTTGAGGAGGTTTTTTCTTTGCTAGTGAATAACATTGAATTGTTGAATTTTCTGCTGCTGGGTTGAGTTTGCAGAGAACAAGAATTTGGTCTAGTTTTGAAGTTCAAATTACTGGGGATCTGCTGGCACAAAGAAACAGTATGTGCTCTTGACCTTGCTCCAGTTTTCCAGCTGTGACTCCAAGGAAAGGATGTTTATGGATGACTACTGACAGGAAAAAAAAAAAGATTTTTCTAAGGAGTTCACTTTCAAACTCTTTGCAGTCACTTTCTGAAAAGCCAATAAGATGTCGTTGTTTTGTTTGACACACGTTTGAACTTTTCAAGCAGAAAGGACACATTGTCCTTGAAGGCAAGAGAAGATGGAAATGTCCCAAATGAGCCATGCACTTCTCCAAAAAGGTATGCCCCTCATTTGGGGGGGGGGAGGTAGCAGCATTAATTCTAAGCCATAATTTCACAGCACTAATTTGTTTCCCCATCCATGAGCATGATCTTGTAAGGGACAGCATACAACTACTTTCTCACTGTGAAAGAATAAGTAAATGTCAACTATGGATGTGCTAGTAAATGTTAGGAGGTGGGAGTGGGGTATCCACAAAACATTTTTACATTTAATCTGCATTATTAACTTTCTGTTCATCATTTGTTAAAGTCTAGACATCCAGCAACACAAGAAATCAAGCCTTGGTTTGTATTGCTTGACTATTTCTGGAATGGAAATGCTTGCTCTGAAAATATAAGAATCAGCTCTTAGGAATCCTTGAATTGTTCATTCTTATTAGGGATGATAGCATAGTGAGCCACGGGAAATAAAAGCCTGTTTAAGGATGTATTTAAGCTTGTAACTTGGAAGAAAATCATATAGAAAGGGAAAAAAGGAAATTTCCATTCCAGAATCTTGGCCCAATGTCACACCCATACTTTTCTTGGGTCCCTGGACCTCACTGCCTCTTTTCAGATCATTTCCTTTTGGATACTGAAAAAGGTATTAGGTACAGGCACATAACTGTGATCCCTTTGTTACTCAGTCTCAGAAGAGTTCCCCCTCCCCTAAAATCCTTACATGGGACAGACTTTGTAGAATGCGGGAAATAGACCCAGTATTCAGACAGGGACTGTCACCCCTACTTCAGCTATTCCTACTTTATCTTACTTTTTCTTAGGATAAAGAAAAAATAGGTATACCTTTCAAACCCATGGCTCTAAAATGTATTCGTTTCTTTTTTTCATTTCTATTATTCAAATCCCTCTATAGCAGAGACCACACCAAGATATGAAGAAAGGAATCAGATAAAAATTAGTGAGGTGTTATAATGGGGACCCCAAAAATGTATTCTCCAAACAAGTGCCAAAGGATCTCTAAACCTCATCTTAGGATCAGGTTTGATGATGAACTTTGAAGCTGGAAAGAATTCTCAGAGATCTTCTAGACCAGCATTTTAGTTTTATAGATGAATAAACTGAGACCCAGAGAAAATGGAAAGCTTGCCCAAGATCACACAGGTAGCAAGTCACAGAGCCAGAGTTCAAAGTCCTGTCTGGCCAATTCAAGTCACCATTCTCCCACCACATTACCTACATAGAACCAAAATTCAGCAATGAAGCACAGATATTTCTGATTTCCAACTCATTACACAGAACAGCCAAAGGGAAGGGAGCCAAAGAGAAGAAATGGAATATGTCGGCTTCACTTCTGGATTAAGAAAGAAAATACTAATGACTTCACAGAAAAATTGGGAGGGAATGATTTTAACAAGTGGATGTAGTAAAGAGGATGTTAATTCCAGGAATGGCAAGGAATGAACAAAAGTCGAGAAACAGTAGAGAAAAAACAAAATTCTGCCAAATCCCTCATTTTACAGTTAAAAGATTGATGTTCAAAGCCTGTACTGCACTTACATTGTGTGTGATCTTTGATAAACCACTTAAATTTGCCGTGCCTCAGTTTCCCCATCTCAAAAGAAAACTAAACATACTATCAAGTCATAGGATAATTGATATGAGAGGACTTTTTTAAACTTTAGAAAATTCTAAATATGAAGAGTCATTGTTAGCAAGACATATTGAAGGGTCCAGCTTTTTTCCAGGATGAGTAGGAGGATGAAATAATGCTATAATCCCATCCTTCATCTCATCTAGGTACATAATACCAATCAACCATACAATTCAAAACTTTTTGGGATCATCTTCATTTTTTCTTCTTTCTTTTTTTTTCTTCTCCTGCTGGTATCCCTCTAGCTTTTTAAATGATTGATTAGTGAGAGGAATATAATTTAATTCTTATTCAAAAGTTACTTCCTCATTG
This sequence comes from Myrmecobius fasciatus, assembly GCA_023553655.1. Classification (NCBI taxonomy): domain Eukaryota; kingdom Metazoa; phylum Chordata; class Mammalia; order Dasyuromorphia; family Myrmecobiidae; genus Myrmecobius; species Myrmecobius fasciatus. The sequence continues at coordinate 642,771 of JAJPUD010000116.1, read as the reverse complement.
GAAATGCCAAAGTTTAATATTTATCACAATTTCAAGAGAAAAAATAAAAGGAAAAGAATGAAAATATCAAGTGTTTAAAAATAGTAACTTTCATTGACAAAGTGTTTTAAGTGTGTCAAACACCCTATAGAAACATTATCTCATATTAAATGGAAACTAAATTACTATGTGCTGCCACGAACCAGAAAAACAAACTGAGGTGCAAAGCTATTTGACGAATAGTTAAAGGTCACACAGTGAAGTATCATGGGTCAAATTCAACTGCAGGACTTCTTAATTCCAAGCCTTCCTCAGATACACTATATTATTTCTTGTTTTAAAAGCAACTATTGTATATAGGGTCCCACTCCATTTGGAATCATTTTTCTAACTTGCATTAATGACAGCAGGTTGTTTTCCCAAAGTGTAACTTACAACTCACTCTCTCAGAGATCTAGTTTTACTCCAAAGTTCTGGATTTCTAATATCTATCACAGCCTCCAATCAATGTCCATCCACTTGACAGTAATCCTATTAGATTTAAGTCATTTAGATGAAGTATTTACAAGGAAGGCTCAGTGCACATCATTCCTCCAAAACACCAGGAAGCTCATTCTCTTAACAATACACATAGCATATATAGGAATATTGGACTCAAACAATGGTAGTAAGGCATACGTATAGGCAAAATATGTGGCAAAAGTGTATCCTTCAATGATGAATGTTGGAGGGGATGTGGGAAAACTAAGACCCATACATTACTGGTGGAATTGCATACTGATCCAATCATTCTGGAGAGCAATATTGAATTGTGCCCAAAGGGCTATCAAAATGAGCATACCCTTTGATGCAGAAGTGTCTCTACTGGGCCCAAACTCATCCTAGAAAAGGAAAAGGATGCACATGTGCAAAACTGTCTGTAGCAGCCTTTTTGGTAGTGGCACAGAGCAGGAAATTGAGTGGATGCCCATCAGTTGGAGAATGGCTGTATAAATTTTGGTATATGAATATTATGGAATATTATTGTTCTATTAAAAAATGATCAGCAGAATGATTTAAAAAAGGCCTGAAGAGACTTACATGCACTGATTCTAAATGAAGTGATTAGAACCAAGAGAACACAGTATAGTGTAACAGCAAGATTATACAATGATCAATTTTGATGAATGTGACTCATTTCAACAAGGAAGTGATCCAGGCAATTTCCAATTGTCTTGTGATGGAGAGAGGCCTGTGAGTACTAAGTGTGGATCGCAACATAGTATTTTACTTTTTGGTTGTTGTTTGCTTGCATTTTGTTTTCTTTCTCTTTTTTTTCCTTTTTGATCTAATTTTTCTTCTGCAGCATGATAATTGTGGAAATATGTATTGAAAAATTGCAGATGTTTAACTTATATTGCATTACTTGTCTTGGAAGGAGGTGTAGGGAAGAAAGGGGAAAAATGGAACACAAGGCTTTGTAAGGATGAATGTTGAAAACTATCTATGCATGTGTTTTGAAAATAAAAAGCTTTTTAAAAAAGTGTATACTTCCCCCAATTCCTAGTAATGGAAATCATTTTCTTGTTTCATGGAGTTCCAGGAAGTTTCCCTTAAATAAAATTTTGTGTTTGATGTACCAACCATTCAGAAAGAAAGCAAAAACCCATGCCTTTTTAGCAGCCATAAATGGCTCTCTTTTTTTCCTAGCATGTCTCTCTGATACTACTACCATCCTTGGATAATTATTTTTTTCACATGTATCTTCAGTCTTTTTTTGGATACTGATTATCCAGTGACTACGGCAACTGTTACCAGTTATCTCTGATTTCCAATGGGACTTTGAAGCTTACACTTTTCTTCTGGGATAGAATTTTGTCCAAAAATACTACAATTTCACATCAAAATCATCACAAATTCCCCATCTTGCATCATAGTCATATATCTTTTTATCCGTGGGAGTGTTCTTCAGGATGATTCTCTCACCTGTTCAATCCTCCATACTCAATTCCTCCCTTCTTTATACAGCCCATTTTTGCCCAAAGCATTTGTACTATTTATTTATAGCATTGATAGTGCCATATCCTCCATTCCTCTCTATTCCTCACTTCCTCTTTCCCATTTATGTATCATATTATTCTATAGTTTTATATTACAAAATATCTAGATTTTCCATTAAGGTGGTTTTAGAATTTAGTTTCTGTTAATCTACCTCACTTCTTCTATTTCTTTATTTATACTTGTTCTTTTTTTAATCCCCTTACATCATCCTTCACTATTCTATTTTGTTACCATTACTCTTTCTATCTTTGTCTCTGTCTCTCACTTATTTTTATTGAGTGACAGTTGTTATTTACATTTATACATATGTATATATATGTATATTTTTTCTTCTCAAGGAAGAGTCATTCTCCTTCATGAAAAATTAACCTGTTTTATTTGAGTTGCAGCATCACTTCTTTTGCTTTTTGAAATATACTACTCCATTTCTTCCTGTAATTTTTATGTCACCTTTTTTCAATACATTGGCTAGCTTTGTTGAGTTAGTATTTTCTGTATTTATTATTTTTATTGCTAAAAATAACTCTGTGGAAGGGAATTAGGGAGAAATTCATTGAAAATCAAGGTGGTGATAAAAAAATCAATGAAAAATTCATGTTGATCAAAAAGGGAAAAATATGGCATGCTCTGCTTTTAAGAAGTCTGCACTCTGGGAAGGCTGGGACACTGATGCATTGTTGGTGGAACTGTGAACATATCCAGCCATTCTGGAGAGCAATTTGGAACTATGCTCAAAAAGTTATCAAACTGTGCATACCCTTTGACCCAGCAGTGTTTCTATTGGGCTTATATCCCAAAGAAATCATAAAGGAAGGAAAGGGCCCCACATGTGCAAGAATGTTTGTGGCAGCCCTTTTTGTAGTGGCTAGAAACTGGAAACTGAATGGATGCCCATCAATTGGAGAGTGGCTGAATAAATTATAGTATATGAATGTTATGGAATATTATTGTTCTATAAGAAACGACCAGCAGGATAATTTCAAAGAGGCCTGGAGAGACTTGCATGGACTGATGCTGAGTGAAGTGAGCAGAAACAGGAAATCATAATACATGGCAACAGCAAAACTATATGATGATCAATTCTGATGGACATGGCTCTCTTCAACAATGAAATGTTTCAAACCAGTTCCAATTGTTCAGTGATGAAGAAAGCCATATACACCCAGAGAGAGGGATGTGAAATGTGTACCACAACATATCATTTTCATGCTCTCAATTGATGTTTGATTGCATTGTATTTCCTTTATCTGATATTTCTCTCTTGTAGATATGATTTTTCTTGCACAAAAATGATTTGTGGAAATATGTATACATATATTTTATTTGTCAAGTATTTTAACATAATTAACATGTAGTGGATATCCTGCCCTCTAGGGGAGGGGTGGGGAGGGGGGGGGGGAAATTTGTAACAGAAAGCTTTGTAAGGGTTAATGTTGAAGAATTACCCATGCATATGTTTTGCAAATAAAAAGTTTTAATAAAAAAGAGTTAAAATATTCACAATTCCTTCACCAAAGTCATTATCCTTCATTCATTCCTTCATTAAAGGATTATAGAATAAATTTTCTTTTAGATAGTCATGGAAACAATTAAAAAGTGTTTAGTATATATTTGATGATAGTCATGATGAAGATGGCAAAAACCAAGCAGCAATTGATACTACCCTTAGAGCAACAGTTTCTCTCTTAGACTAGACTCTAATTGGAAAACAAATAAAAAATTAAATATAATTTTAGGCAGAGAAAAAAACTCAAGCAGATGGGAATGATCACATTTTAATTGTTGTAAAATTTTGGCCCTTATATAAGAAACAACAATGAGTTTTAGAGACAGTCCAGCATTTCCTCTGACAGGAAAGACACAGTATGAAATCAGAGAGGTGAATCCAAGATCAAGTTAAAAGATTTGAGTTCTTTCCACTTCCTTTTTATTGGCATTTTACATGTTTTCCCTGTTTTACAAATCATTCGTGGTTGAAATACATGGGAAAGAATATGTTTGAAAAAGGCAAATTCTCAATGCTAAGAATTTATATTCTTACTGTGAATAATAATTAGCGGAATTCAGGATATTTTTAAAATTTAAATACACACTCCACTAACTGAATGATTTTTTTAAAAAAGTAAAGAAAAAGATGCTTCTGTCTAGGAATAAGACTTCATGATGTCAATGGGGGATCCTGGACTCCAGTGACTTATTATAAAGGAAAGGCAATGGGCTATACTGAAGCAAGTCCCCAGCATTAGCAGGCAGTATTTAGCACTAAGACTTCAAAGAGACCTTCCATAACATCGCTTATCCGAGTTTTAAAGAGGAAAGAAAAGAAAATATCCTTCTAACAAATGGTCAGCTGTGTGGCTCAGGACTCCTTTTGTCCCAGCCTGAGGCCCAAATTGAAAAAGAAAGGAATAAAGTCAGCAAAAAGCCCAGGGGTTCTGGAGTCAAACATGGGTTTTCACTAGGGATATGTATCTTCTTGTATGCCTTGAGGGAGTAACTACACTATTCTCTGCCTTAATTTTCTCATCTGCAAAATGAAAGAAATTGGATTTGAAATTCCCTTAGAAATCAATGTCCCTCTAAAGACCAGATGGATTCATAAAAATAAGTTAACTAGTTATTGCACACAGAAATGTAGGGATAATGGTTAACAAAAAAAAAAAAACCCTTGAGTTAAATATTTAAATTTTTTCAAAATATTTAAATATTTAATATTTAAAGTTTTCAAAATATTTTATGGACATGTAGGTCCATACCAAAAAGAAATCTCATTCAATCTTCTCATTGATATCATCATTTCTGCTTCTCCAATTCCTTCCATAGTTTGAGCCACACAAATAGTTTAAAGCAATTACCCAAAACATTCATGAAATATTCCTAAACCAAAAAAAAAAAACTACAAGATATTTCCAAGCTCCAGAAATAAAATAGTATTTTACAATTGCCTCTGAATAAATTCAGCTTGAGTCAAAAAGTGATAGAGCCGTAGAAAATCTTAATCCTTTTAGCATTGTCAGATAGCAGAGGTCAAAGGAAGAAAACGAGGGAAAAATGTCACCAGAAAGTCCTCTTCCACATTTTGAATGAGAGGTAATCATAATTAATATCTTGAGTTTCTATTACTCTTGTCTCTCATACTAATTTTTGATAAGTGGGTTTTTTAATGCCAAAAATATCTCCATGACAGCTAACGCTATACAGCATAATTGTAGGGTACAATGTCCAGCCTCTTTTCTACTCTTAGTAACTACTTTCTGAAAACAAGTGGAAAATGCCGGCACTTCCCCTTAAACATAGTTGCTTCTTCTGTGGTGATGTTTTGGCAAGAATGAAAATGTGACGATACATCTTTGTTCCCATAATCGTTAAGAAGGTTATGATCGTACCATTTGTGGCCACCAGTTGACAATTGAGAACCTGAAGATACATTTTCAGGATCATAAATAAATCTAAATGTCTCTTATTTGAGCAGATACAGATCCAGAATCCGACCAGATGGACAAAGATTTCAATTAACTAAGGCATTTTGTACCAATCGGCCAGACCGATGTATCACTAGCTTATAATTATGGAAGCAAATCTCTGGATAACATTGACCACTTTCAGGAAGGTCAAGGCAGTGTAATTGAACAATCCATATTTCTACAGTCATTTTTTCTTCTTTTCTTCTTTTTTTTTCTTTTTCCTGTGCTTCAGCAGCATCTAAAACAATGCCTGGCCTATGTTAAGTTCTTGATAAATCATGGACAGATTAGATGAATGAACTAGATTAGATTTGCAAGAAATTTTCCTCACAACAATACAGTGGGGTTGTAGTACACGAATTATTATTTTTGTTTTACAGAAAAAGGAAACTAAGGCTCTGAAATTTTAAGTTATTCAAGAATCCAAAATGGCATGATTCTTCAAAAACCCATTTGTCTAGTAAAAGCAAGAAGACAGCTCTCTGATGGGACTCAGAAATCCAGTTAAAGCCAATGAGAGATCTAAATGACCATAAGAAAAATAGAGAATCAGAAATCACTTTTAATTGAGGGATCCTAAGAATGATTACTGAGAAAGGAAATAAAATATCATATAAAGATATAAAGAAAGAAAAGGATCTCAGTCCATTTAGTTCATTTAAGTCTAAAAGATCACAGTATCTCAAGAGTAGGAAGAGTCTCAGAGACCATATTCTTGAGCAAGAATCCCTTCTTAAAGGTCTATCATAAGAATTCATCCTTCTTCTTTTAAAGAATTCCTCTCAGAAAAATTGACAGATTCCTGAGGCAAACTATTCTACTCTGGAAGAATTCTACTTAGTGGATTTCTTCAACATCAAGACTAATTTTTTTAATAATTCATCCTCTGAGGACAATCATGACAAACATAATTATCTGATGTGTAAATATATAAAATGTAATTACTCTTTAATAGGACAAATCTTGAAATACTTGAAAAGATATATCCGCCCTGCCCCTAAAAGGCTTATATTATCTAAACTAAGCATCTTTGCTTTCAACCATCCTAAAATGGCAGTCAAGACTTCCAGTTCCTTGGTTGTCTTGGGCATGTCCCCTTAGAATATTTTTTAGTTTTCCAATTCCCTTCTTAAAACATTGCCCTTAAGATCAAATGCAAAACTCTATATGTGATCTAATTGACTCTAATCATCAGTGCCAATATTCTGGGCCTCCAATAATTCAGATCAAGATTATATTAAGTTTTAAGTCTACTACATAATGCTACTGATTCATCTTAAATTTACAATCCTAAAATGGGGTGGTTAGGTGGAACAGTAGATAGAGTACTGGTCTAGGGATCAAGAAGACTTGAATTTGAATCTTGCTTTAGACTCTAGCTGGATGCTCCTGGTCAAGTCACTCAATCTCTATTTGCCTAAACTGCTTCATATGTGAAACAGGGATAATGATAGTACCTCCCTCTCAAGGTGATTGTGAAGCTAAAATGAAATAATATTTTAAAAGCACAGTACTTGACACGTAATAAGCAGTAAAAATATTGCTATTGTTGCTGAAAAAACAACTTTTTTGCATGGTCTGCTGACTAGTCATATCTCTGCATCTTTCACTTGAATTTCTGAAATTAATTTTCTGAGTTCAAATTTAGAGTTTATTATTTATCTCTAAAATATTGTAGTGCATTAGATTTTACCCATAACCTACTGAGATGCCATAGCATCCCATCTATAAGCTAATGTGTTACTCATAAGCTTTTACTATCTATAAATCATACAATCCTGAGTGGGTGTCCATCAGTTGGAGAATGCTGAATAAGTTATGGCACATTAATGCTATGGAATATTATTGTTCCATAAGAAATTCTCAGCAGGATGATTTCAGAAAGGTCTGGAGAGATTTACAGGAACTGAGGCAAATTGAAATGAGGTAGAATCAAGGGAATATTGTACACAGCAACAACAAGATTATAAAATGATCAATCCTAGTGGATGTGGTTCTATTGAACAGTGAGATGATTCAGGTCAGTTCCATTGAAGTTGTGATGGAATCTTAAGCACCCAGATAGAGAACTGTGAGGACTGAGTGAGGACCACAATAAAATATTTTCACTTGTTTGTTGTTTGTTTTTTTTTCTTTCTCACTTTTCTCTTTTTAATCTGATTTTTCTTATGCAGCATCATAATTGTGGAAATGTACAGAAGAATTGCACGTTTAATATTTTAAAGTGTCACAAAAGTTGGACATCATCAAAAATAACTAAACAACAGTACATCTCTCTATTTTATCAAGAAAGCATAAAAATGCTATGTGTACCTTGCTGACATTTAGTTAAATCATATCAATTAATTAAAAAGTTTTATTAAGCACTTATTATGCATTAGATACTATGCTAACAAAACACTAAGTTAACCTATATTGGATTACTTGCCATCTAGGGAAGGGGGTGAAGGAAAGGAGGGAGAAATTTTTGGAACACAAGGTTATGCAGGGGTGAATGCTGAAAATTATCTATGTATATGTTTTGAAAATAAAAAGCCTTAATAAAAAAAGAATTATAGTCTTTATGTAAAAAAATCAAATTACAATAGTATCTAATGCCTGTATTCAAGGAGTTAGAATACATTGGGGAGTAAAGAAGGGAGGAGGGAAGGATTTTTTCCAATCTACCAGCAAGAAACTCTATCAATAAATAAATAAAATTAATTTGGAACAATCTGTTTTTTTTCTGAATTTAAATTCTTTTTAGAATTATAGTCCTTCTTCTCAACAATGAGTTGATCCAGGCCAGTTCCAATGGTGATGGAGAAAGTCATCTGCACCCAGAGAGAGGACTGTGGCAACTTAGTGTGGACCACAACATAATATTTTAACTTTTTTGTTGTGCATTTTGTTTTCTTTCTCTTTTTTTCTCTTTGATCTAATATTTATTGTTCAGCATGATAAATATGGAAATGTGTATAGAATAATTGCACATGTTTAACATATATTGATTACTTGCCATCTAGGGAAGGGGGTGGAGGAAAGGAGGGAGAAAGTTTTGGAACACAAGGTTATGCAGGAGTGAATATTGAAAATTATCCATGTATATGTTTTGAAAATAAAAGCTTTAATAAAAATAGAATTATAGTCTTTATATAAAAAAAACATGAACATTTTTTTTAATTTTTAAATTTTATTTTATTTGCATAACATATGTGTGGGCAATTCTTCAACAATAACCCTTACATAGCTTTCGTTACAAATTTTTTCCCCCCAACTTCCCCACCCCTTCCCTAGATGGCAGGATATCCACTACATGTTAATTATGTTAAAATATTGGCAAATCGAATATATGTATACATATTTCCAAACTTATCATTGTTGTGCAAGAAAAATCTTATCTACACAAAAGATATATCAGATAAAGGAAACACAATGTAAGCAAACATCAATCAAGGAGTATGAGAATGTTATGTTGTGGTCCACATTTCACATCCCTCTCTCTGGGTGTATATGGCTTTCTTCAGTGAACAATTGGAGGTGGTTTGAAACATATCATTGTTGAAGAGAGCCATGTCCATCAGAATTAATTGTCATATAGTACTGTTGTTGCCGTGTATAATGATCTCCTGGTTCTGCTCATTTCACTCAGCATCAGTTCATGTAAGTCTCTTAAGGCCTCTCTGAAATCATCTTGCTGGTCATTTCTTACAGAACAATAATATTCCATAATATTCATATACCATAATTTATTCAGCCATTCTCCAATTGAAGGGCATCTATTCAATTTCCAGTTTCTAGCCACTACAAAAAGGGCTGCCACAAACATTCTTGCACATGTGGGGCCTTTTCCTTTCTTTATGATTTCTTTGGGATATAAGCCCAATAGAAATGCTGCTGGGTCAAAGGGTATGCACAGTTTGATAACTTTTTGAGCATAGCTGCAAATTGTTCTCCAGAATGGCTGTATCCGTTCACAGCTCCACCAACAATGCATCAGTGTCCCAGCCCTCCCACAACCCCTCCAACATTCATCATTAACTTTTCCTGTCATTTGAGCCAATCTGACAGGTGTGAAGTGGTACCTCAGGGTTGTCTTGATTTGCATTTCTCTGATCAACAGTGATTTGGAGCACCTTTTCATATGACTATAAATAGAAAAACATAAACATTTTAAAATAAAGGATAAAACAATAATTATATATGAAACTGAAAATTTTAAATTATATACTTAACATGATAGCAATAAAATTATCGTGCTTATTTTTGTTTCCTTATGAATTTATTTCTGTTCATTCTGCATATTTTCAATGTTTCATTGAAGTTCTTTCTTCTTTTTTTGTTAGCACTGTCAATAATTACAATGTCCGATGACATGTCCTTGATAAACCAAGGCTGGCTTTTATTGATTACTTGGTTGAAAGGATAATAATTGATATTTAAATAGTCTTTAAAGGTTTTCAAATCATTTCACATATGTTATCTCATTTGAATTGCATAATAATTCTGTGAGTCTCATTGCCATGTGTCATTGATCTCACCAAGTGATGCTCTCTCTAATTCAAAGTGCAATCAATTCACGCCTGTCCATCCAATGTGATTTTCCTTTATGATCTCCCATTGATTTACCCTGGCTGTTGGTGAAATCTTTTATCAGCTAAAATAACTAAATTTTAGGGAAGTTAAGTGAATACTCAATGGTCACACATCTAATGTTACATGAAGGTTATGAATTAGTGCCTTGCTTACTATAAATATAATACTCTAGTGTGCAAACCAAGCAGCAAGAGAACTTGCTAGAGAGAATAAAAAGAGCTTGATGAATGAAAGTCATTCATTTTTGCTCCAGCAAAGAGCATAAAGGGAAATAAAGGAAATAAAGCTTTAAAGGTAGGCATAGGCTAGCTATGGAAGGGTTTGAAAACAAGTCAAATGTGAGGGATTTAACCATTTACAAAACTAAGAATCCCTGGCATGAATATTATTATGGCAACCCTCACCAAAACTTTTAATCCTGACCCCAGCAACCTAGTGTTTCCTAAACCCAGCTATTCTAGGTAGTGAAGCAAGAACTAAAAAAATTTTAATAAAATTGGAAAATACTCTGGCAGAAACTAGACATGGACCAATATCTCACTCCATTTATCAAAATAATATTAAAATAATTACATGATTTAAACATAAAGAGTGATAGCTTAAGCAAATAAATGAAGTAGCAAAGAATTTACTTTTCTATGGATAGAAGGAAAATTCATGATCAAACAAGAGATAGATTAATGGGAAATGAAATGAATAGATCTTATTACATAAAATTAAGAAGTTTTCTCACCAACAAAACCAATGAGCCAAAATTTGGAAAAGTGGGAAAATTTGAAGTCATAAACTGGGGGGGGGGAATCTTTATAAAAACTTTTTAGATATGTCTCCTTTCTCAAATATATAGGACTAATCTAAATTTGTAAGAATAAAAACCATTTCCCTATTGATATTTTCAAGGGCTATAAACAGGAACTTTTTAGAAAAAGAAATCAAAGTGATCAAGGGTCAAGAAAAATGTTCTAAATCACTATTTATTAGAGAGATACAAATTAAAATAATTGTAATTTAACCTCATATCTATAAAATTGATTTACATGACAGAAAAAGGAAAATTGGCAAATACTAAAGGAATTGTGGGGAAATAAGCTATTGGAATTGTGAACTACTGCAACTATTCTAGAGCCCAATTTGGAACTGTGCCCCTAAAGCTATAAAACTGTGCATACTGTTTGAGTCATACCACTCCTGGGTCTGCATCTCAAAAAAAAATCAGGCAAAAAGGGGAAAGACTCACATGTGAAAAGATAAATGTGTTAGAAAAGAATTGGAAATTGAAGAGATATCCATCAGTTGGAGAATGATTGAACAACTTATTATATACAAATGTGATGGAATATGATTATACTACAAGAAATGTCTTTTTTTAAGTCTGGGAAAGATCTTTATGAACCGATGAGAAGAAAAGTGAGCAGAATCAAAATAACAATTTACACAGTAACAATAATAGAGTAAAAATAATCTACTATAAAAAGATTTAGTAACTCTGATCAGTCTAATAATCTACCACAATTCCAAAGAAGTTGTAATGAAAAATGCCACCCAACTGTAAATGGGGAATTGACCTATTCAGAGTGCTGACTAAAACATATTGCTTTCTCTTTTTCTTTTTTCTTTTTTTCTTTTTCTGGGACATGACTAATGTAGTTATATGTTTTGTGTAATTTCAAGTGTGTATTGGGTAACAATTTCTTGCTTTCTCAATGAATGGGGAAGAAGCTAGATAGAGGGAGAGAATTTGCAAATGAAAAAATTAAATTTAACAAAATGTTTTAAAAACAGATTTAGTTCTTTTACCCCTCCATATAGAATAAGGATATTCTGAGTATTCAGATTTCATCTTCCTCCTTCTTCAACCTCAATCAAATAGTTAGCATTTCAAAAATGCAGCATAAGTCTTTTAATCTCTTCCCCCCTAATTTTATTGCTACACCCCTCTAGCCAAACTTGGATAATCTCTCTATGAGCTCCATGACTCCTACTCAAGAAGACTAAGGCCAACTAAAGGAAATCTCACTACTGTGCTAGCTAGATACATAGTAAATTCATGTTCAGTCTAAACTGGACCAGACAGCACTTTATACCTCTATGCTCTATTCTCTTATCTCCTTTCTCAGAGATGAGCAAATATTATCTTCTCTTATCAAAACCACCATATTCTTTCAAACACCTCAGCTGAGGTTCTCTTTACTTATGTAACTATGAAAACTCAGGCTTTTTGATATTACTTCCTGCATTCTTCATCTCAAAAACTCTTGACATCATGCCCTGTAATCTTTTTTTTTTCTTCTAATCCCAGGGGAAGAGTTTTCCTTTCTCCATCCCTAGACTAGACCCTCCACATGTTCACTTATTCACACTCCTTCCATATGCTCTAGCAGATTACATTTCGTCTCACTATAAATATCTTTCTCTTTACTGGCTTTTTCCCTACTGTCTTCAAACATTTCAAATATCTTTGAAATTACTTAGGCCTAAAAGTTTTATAATCTTTTTTGTTGTTTATTTGGATGGCTTTATGGCAATTAAATTTGTAATTTAAAAAACAGGAAAGACATATTTTAAGAAAAAAACCTTCATCTGTGAATATGATGACTAATTCAAATTTCTCTCTTGAAGTATCCATAAAAATTTTCCTTTTATGCCTGCCAAGTGTTGAACTTCCCTCCAAATTGTCAATAAAGGACTTAGTTTTTCCCATAGTTATCTCTGAAATACAAAAATTGCCTCAGAGAACTGTACTGGTAAAAGCACGCTACAGCTTGCTACAAGTACCTTCATAGCTGAGTTGATTCCAATCTATCACTTGCTCTCAATTTTTTTTCCTGGACACCAAGGCTGATTCCATCCTTCAGTGATTACAAACATTATTTCTTAACTAGAGTCCTCTTTTGGCTGTCCGAATGGAGGCAGACACAGAGTCATTTGAGAGTGACCAATGTTCATTTTTATCTGAACCCCCAGTTCTTCCATTCTTTCAGAGAATTATGCTAACAGGCCTCCTTCCCCATTTTATTTTTGTGAAAATTAGTTACATACATCTTATTGATGACTTTTGTTTTTTACATCATCATAGTTATCTCCAGTATCTTTCCCATTTCTCCTTTCATAGAGCCAGTTCATATAACAAATAGCATTTTTAAATACCAAAAAAGCAAAAGAAAAAAGAGAAAAAGGAAATAGCACTACTGATCATCCATAAAAGAGGATAAAAATGTGCAATTTCTAACACTGACAAATCTCTCATTTCTATGAGTGTATTCTTTTAAAGTTTCAGTAATTCAAAATATCTATCTATCTATTTATCCATCTATGCTATTTCTCGCCACTACCACAATTACAAAAGGCAACAAAACAAACTCAAAGAAGCATTATTTAAAAAAAAAAAGGTTTACAAATGAGGAAATTAGTCCTGTGTTAGCAAATAAATAATATAACAGAGAATATGCTTTGTTCTCTGAAGTAGCTAGAAATGATGGAGCATAACCAGGACAATCTTTATGTTCATGACAAACACAGTCAAACCAATGTCCAATGAGCCCATTTGCTATCCATGTACTTCCCAAATCCTTCCATGCTTTTCCATGCATTGTTTCCCCCATTAGAATGTAAACTATTTAAGATTGGGGATTCTGTGGCTCTTATGTTTGAATTTCCTACTTTGTACATTGTAAGTTTTGATAAATTAGTTTTTCATCTATTCACTTTTTTTGAGTGAGATTATTTTTCCATTCCACTACCTAACTCAAAGAAAGTGTGGTCTTCACTCTGCTTCCATTTCCCCCCACACACTCATATTTTAGTCCCATGCAATCTGAATTTTGACTTCACCATTCTGTTGAAGTTTGTCTCTCCAAGATTACCAATAATTCATAAAATTATATATCTAGTCACATTTGTTGAGTTTTCATTAGTCAGATTTTAAAGCTGATGACCTCCTTCTTACACTTCAACTTGTCCTAGTCCCTCCTTTCTTTTGTCTCTTCCCCTTCTCATCTAAGGATCACATCAACTCCATGGATTCAAATATCATTACTAGGTAACTATCACCCAAATTAATGTCACACATCAATTCATAGAATTGCCTGCTAATGCCTCCATTGGATATCTCATCACCACCTCAAATTTGCTATGATAAGACCTGAACATATTAGCCTTACCCTAAAAGTAGCCCCACTTTTGCCTTTGATTTGTTAGATTTATCTAAGTAAGGAACGTAGAAAAGAAAACACTAACTCAATTCTGGCATTAATTTCAAATCCTAGCTCTGACATTTTCTATATATCTAAATTTGCATGTCACAAATATCCTGTACCTCTGTATTCTCACCTGTAAAGTGAGGATTTGAATTTAATTGTCTTTGAAGGCCTTGCTGAAACAAAGTCTATAATGTATAGGCCAAAGATTGATTAGAAAAATCGAAGAATAAGCTCACGAGTAACATATCTGAGCCACTTATCCCAATTAGGTAGAGCATAACAGTGAAGAGGGGAAAAGATGGGGGTTTGCCTCCCAACTAGAATAGTCAGCTCATTAGGCAGATTTTACACTAAGCCTGGATCAGCTATCTTTATGATATGATTATCTTTATAAGGAGGACTACGGGGATTAACCAGTCAGGGAGGAGAAATGTCTTTGTGGTTCATAGAAAGCCAAATACTTTTAGGAGAGAGTCAGTCCTGAGTTCTGAGCTTGTTAAACTGGTTACATGAAGAATAGCCAATCTCATAAGGACTGATATCAGAAAACCCAAGGGGGTTTTGACAAGCAAGGGGTTGAAGGATGCTGTCCCAAAGTTCTGGCCAAGAATGATTATGAGAAGATATTTTAAATGACAATCAGGAGGAGACAGGAAACAGGAAAAAATGAAGCCCAGTTGTTTTATAATAAAAAATATTTGAAGATGAAGAAATAAAATTTTTACCAAGTCTGTGGATCAAAGGAAAGCTAAAAACCAGGAGAATTAGCTGGTACCTCAAGCAGCAAGTAAAATCTGCTAGAAGAGATTTCTTCCCTTAAGGAAGGAATTCTCAAACATTATTTTTCCATGATACATCCCTGGTGTCTTTTTACATACAGTAAATAGTGGAAATGTAGAAAAAGATATGATAGTTAAAACTCTATAAAATTGAAATAAGAGAACTTACTTTTATTAGGAGTAAAGTTTTCATGTAGCATCTTTCCCAACTTGCCATTCGAAAGGGGTGCCAAGTTTCCAAGTGGAAAGGAAAGTGCTGAATGTCAAGGTGCCAAGAGAAGAGGGAGGTGAAATAAGTCAGAGATGGACATGTGTATATGTGGCAGCATGGACCCTGCTTCCATGCCCAGTCCCATCCCTGAAGCCTTTCCAGCCGTACAGCACTCTCACAACTTTTTCTCTACTAGCTATTGTCAGAATCACTTCCATCCCACAATGACTCATCAGAGCAAGAAGTGGAAATGGTCTACATAGAGAGAAGAATTAAGAATCTTGATCTAGAACATCCTAGAATGTTGTGCCCAACAACATTTTCAAAATGTTGTCCTTAACCTATGACTGTCCAGTATTACAATTCTCTGTTTGCTTATTTAAATAATTCAAAGGGAAATGGGATATCTTTTACCAATTTTGGTTTCTCTATAGCAGAATTTTTAAGTGATAGAAGGAATTCTTTCTTTTGTGGGGTGGTTTGGGAGCAGAGGGAAATAAAGGATTTCAAACATGAGAGTCTAAGAGACCTTGGGGCAAGTAGGTGGCTGATTCTGGACTGCCTCAATATGAACTGCCTTGAGTTTTCCCTTCAAGATTTTAATACCATTCTATGGAAAGCATGGAATTTCTTTCCTTAATACTTCACCTTCTCAGAAAGGAAGAAAATAGCCATGTGTGGTCTCCTGTACAAAAGCAGGCCATCTAATCAGGCTGATGTGTGTGTATATTAATTTTAAAGAACTATCATGAAAGGTACTCATTATCCAGTATTCCCTAAAATCATTTGAAAGATTGGAAAAATCAAACTGAGATAGAATCAAAACTCTTTCCCCCTTTGTCCTGTTCAGGAGGGCAAAAGAAGCCACAAGCTGTCTTTGCCAATGGGCCCACTTTGGGACAAAAAGCCTGGAGAAAAGAGCTGCTGGCAAAAGATGATGTGTTCAGTGGTTGGATAATGTGCAGGCACGATACTTTGATTGTGTGCTGTAAATGACTCTTACGTCAACACCAAAGACCTAGGTAGCATTTGTAAAACCAGAGTTTGAAGTATTACCTATAATTAAGGCTGAGTGATTTCTAAAATGCCTTCATTTACACTCCTAAAATTTGCAAAGTAAGAAAAAAAAGTCTTTCTTAGGACTTAAGATTAAATTTAGGACCACAACTTCATTTATTTTTTTTTCTGAAAGGAAAAGAAAATTGGCTATTCATTAGATTTTACCATAAAAATTATATATTGATCATGACTGCTGATATGCTACTCATGTCAAGGCCCCAATCCTTGAATTTAAATATTTCAAATTTAATGAAATCATCTGAATTAAATTAATTACTAAGATATAGGGTCATCTTTAAAGTGATGAGTGGAGGCTATGTAGCACAATGGATTTGGAAACTTGGTTTTCAATATTTGGTTCAAATATTATTTCTTGTACTTATTATCATATGATTCGGGGCAAATCACATCCTCGCTGAGACTCAAGCGACGTGAAATACTAAATCAGAAACATTTTGTATTCAACATTGGTAAATAGGAGTTTCGCACATTAATGAAATCACAGTTTTTTGGGGGGTGGGGGTTATATTTGTAATTTACTGATGTCAGGACAGTAAGAAGCTGCAAATATTGGCTTCCTGAATATGTAATCTGCTTTAAAAGTCCCTTTGAAAACTGAGAATCACCTTGGAATCCTAGAAAATGAGAATTGGAAGAGAGTTATGAGAAAATTTTATCCAACTCTCCTCCCACTAAAATTTAAATATCAAGAATTAAAACTCAGAGAAGGGGCCTAGTTTGGGGGCTGGATTGAAATTGAATAGTTCAGTAGAACTTCGAAGACATTTAGGTTTCCAGACTCTAAGCCCTTGAAGTCTTGCTATTTAACTGGACTCCCTCTGCACATGGGCTATATTGATTTTATCCTTTATTTTATTTAAAATTTAATGCACAGCATTAATAAAGTAGTACTTATATTTGGATGTGAAACCATTTTTTTCATTATGGAAATTACAAAAATAAGAAATCCTGTCACCTACCCCCAATCTTTGAAGAATGAAAGAAATCCAATGTCACAATAACTAATAATCTTTTACAATCTAAAAAACAAATCAATATTTTTTAAAAAATGTAATACAGGTCCAAAGCCTCTCCTCATAACCCCAATTATTACTGAACATAAAAGGGGAAGGATAGATTATTTATCATCAGCTGTCAAAAATTAATTATATGAGTGTGGGTAAGTCACTTAAACCTCTCTAATTCTCAATTTCTTCATCAACAGCATAAGGTATACTACTGGAGGTCTCTTACAAAGCTAAATCTATAATTCTATTTATAGAACCAAAAAAAAATTATGAGAACATATCAAATGGCATCTCTTCCCTGGGCATCAGTTACCTCATGTGTAAAAAGATGTATTTAGATCATATGATCTCATTGTTATGACCCTAGAGGCCACTGAGCAGTCTTCAAGATTACAATGATCACTTGTTTGATGTCATTAGAAACTGGGTTGTAAATGTGTACTTTTGCTCCTTGGCCCATTATAATAGAATCAAGAGCTGGAATTTTAATCTAAAGTTTAAAGACAAGCTTGTCCAACCCCCTATTAAGCTATAGATGAAGACAGTGAGGTCCAGGGTAGTAAAATGAGTCACTAAATGTTAAATATCAAATTAATGTTAAAATTGGCACTAGAATCCAAATTTTTTTCTACCTCAAATTCAGGGTTCTTTCCAATAAAAAGTTTCTGTTCAATGGCAGTAGGATGGAACATTAGGTTGTATTAGGAAGGAACACACACACCTACAAAATGTCTAGTGGTAGGACTGAGGGTCTGGCCCACTTTTACAGAAATGTAGATAGACTCTTTTTGAATAATGGAGGAGGCAGCAATACAAATTGCAGAAGGTGAATTTGTACAATTGTTTTCTGACTATAATCTCTTGGATTAGAATTTGGATAGATCATTTTTACTCCAGCAGTTTGTAAAGAGAAAAATTTAATACTCTGCTTCACATAAAGAAACTAAGATTCCAAAGAGCTCAACCATTTGGTACAGTCTAGTCTAAAGTAACATTCTTGAAGCACCAGCTTCCAAGTCCTGGACTAAACACTAGAGAACCAAAGCTAAAAATGAAATTATTCTTGCCCTCAAGTATTCTTTGGGGAAATATATATTCTGGAAGATAATAAAATAAAGCATATTTATAAAATAAATATCTTGGGGAAGTATGTATTCTGCAAGATAAGTCTATTGGGGAAGTATATATTCTTCAAGATAATAAAATAAGCATGTTTATAAAATAATACCATATCTTGAAGGAGTAAGAAATAAACTGCCATGGCTCTCCTAAGTTTACATCTAAACAACCATAAAATATTGCTCTAAAATAAATCTTGGAACAACAGGCTAACAAAAAAAAATGGAGTGAAATAAATCATTGAGTCCAAGAAACTTGAAAGAACATCAAGAAAGGTCTGTCTCACTCTGATAAAAGAACACAGTGCAGGAGAAGAAGCTGAGCAGCAAGCTTACAACAAGTCAGACTTCAGCAAATGATCTGGAGATCCTGACCCAGTAGCAGTGGAGCAAGTACTCACTAATAGCAGGATCCCACACATTCTTCAGCATAGCCTTGGGCAAACAGGGAGTTTCCAGCATACCCCAAACTTTAAAAGTATAATTGGCCAAATGGAAGAAGACATAAAATAATTCATTGAAGGAAGCAATTCCTTTAAAAGTACAATTAGCCAAATGAAAAGAAGCTACAAAAGCTAACTGAGAAAAACAACTCCTTAAAAGTTAGAATTGGCCAAGTGGAAGCTAATGTCTCTATGAGACATTAAGAATCAATCAAACAAATTTAAAAGAATGAAAAAAATAGAAGAAAATATAAAATACCTCATGGGAAAAACAACTGACCTGGAAAATAGATCCAGGAGAGACTATATCTAAAACACTGGACTTCCTGAAAACCAAAAAAAAAAAAAAAAAAGAAGAAGGAAGGAAGGAAGGGGGGGGTGGAGTGAGGAATGGAGGAAGGGTGATGGAGAGGGAAGTAGACAGGGAAACAGGGAGGGAGACAGGGGGGGAGGGAGACAGGGAGGGAGGGAGACAGGCAGAGAAGGAGAAAAAAGGAAGGAAGGAAGAAGGAAGGAAGAAGGAAGGAAGAAAGGAAGGAAGGAAGGAAGAAGAAGGGAGGGAGGGAGAAAGGAAGAAAAAATAAACTGGACATCATCTTTTAAGAAATTATCAAGAAAAAACTGCCTTCATATCCTGAAACTAGAGGACAAAGTAGACATTGAATTATCCACTGATTACCTCATAAAAGAGATCTCAAAAGAAAAACTCCATGAGGCATTATAGTCAAATTAAAGAACTATCAGGTCAAGGGAAAAAAATACTGCAAGTGGCCAGAAAGAAACAATTCACATATCAGAGCACTTAGAAGCTGGAACATTAAAGGATGAGAAGTTATGGGACATAACATTCATTAAGACAAAGGAGCTAGATCAACACACAAGAATCACCCACCTGGAAAAATTAGATATAATACTTCAAAGGGGGGAGGTCATCAAAGAAATAAAAAAGATTTCAAGCTTTCACAAGTAAAAGATAAAAACTGAACCAAAAAAAAATTTCATCTCCAAAATCAAGACCAAAGAGAAGAGTGAAAAGGGAAAAAGGGAAAAGAAAACATAAGGGATTCAATGAAGCCGAACTGTGGGAAGATGATTGTGAGTCTTAAAAATTGTACCATTATAATACAGCTTGCAGTAGTATACATACTCATGGGGTATGGCTATAAGGTGAATTGGAGGGAATGACAGAAATAATTATGAAATGAGAAAGTAAGGGAGAGGTAGAATGAGGTAAATTATTTCACATGAAGAGTTACCAAAAACTTATTACAGTAGAGGAAAAAGTCAGAGGAGAGGTCACGGGTTTCTCTTGAACCTTATTCTTATCAAGATTGATTCAGAGTCAATAATATACACAATCAGTTGAATATAGAAATCTATCTTAACTAACAGGAAAGTAGGAGGGGAGGAGATTAAGTAAAGGGTGTGAAGGAAATGATAGAAGGGAGGACCCATCAGGGAAGCTGATAGAAGCAAAACACTGATTATAGGAAAAGAAGAGAGAGGACAAACAAAAGGAAAACTAAGATTGAGGGAAATTTACAATTAGTAATCATAACTTTGAATGTGATGAACTCTCCCATAAAACAGAAGCAGATGGCAGAGTGCATCAAAAATTAGAATCCTACAATAGGTTGTTAACAAGAAACACACTTGATACAGAGAGACACACAGTAAAGTTAAGGGACTGGAACAGAATCTATTACACTTCAGTCAAAGGAGAGGAAAAAGCATGGATAGCAATTCTGATCTCAGACAAAGTAAAAGCAAAAATAGACTTAATTAAATGGCATAAGGAAAGAAACTTCATCTTTCTAAAAGCAACATAGACAATAAAGTAATGTGAATATTAAATATATATGCACCAAGTAGCTTCGCTATAGCATCCAAATTGTTTTTTTTTGGGGGGGGAGCAAAAACCAGAAATATTTTAATGTACTTCAGTGTTTGATATAATATCAAAACATGTTTCTAAGTAATATTAAAATATAGTTTGTTTTTACATGACTTCCATCTTTTCAATTCATCCTTCTAAAGAGCCAATATTTATAAAAAATAATTTTAAAGGAAAAATAATATAAATAAGATAAAAATCAGCAACAAATGAATGCATGTAAAGCATCTGGAAATGTATTAAAGTAATGGACTTCTCAGCACTGGTAGTTGGGAGCAGAGAATGAATACTTCTTCCCATATTTTTTACATACCATGTTATCTCCTTTTAATTCTGCAATATTCACTTTAAATATTTTAAGGTTTTTATTCAATTTATTTTGTTTTCTTCATTGCATATGTATGAGTTTGTTCTTCTTACTTGGTCTTTCATTACTTCACATAACACTTCTTGTGTTGCTTTAAATTCATCATATTTGTTGTTTCTTAGACCAAAGGAATATTCTATTACATGTGTCAATAATTTGTTTAAATATTTCCCATTTGATGGGCATCAGCTTTGTCTTTTTTGTTTGCTTTTTGAGGATTATTTTTATTTTGTTTTATTGATGCTTTTTATTTTCATAACATGTGCGTGGATACTTTTTCAACACTGACCTTTACAAAACCTTGTGTTCCAAGTTTTTTCTTTCCCTTTCCCCCACCTCCCCTAAATGGCAAGTAATCCATTTTATGTTAAACATGTGCAATTCTTCTATACATGCTTCTACAATTATCATGCTGCACAAGAAAAATCAGATTAAAATGGAAAAAAAGAAAAAGAAAACACAATACAAACAAACAATAGCAAAAAGAGTGAAAATATTATGTTGTGATCCACACTAAGGTTCCACAGTCCTTTCTCTCAGTGTAGATGGCTCTCTTCATCACAAGATCATTGGAATTGACCTGAATCATCTCATTGTTGAAGAGAACCATGTTCATTAGAATTAATCATCATATAATCTTGTTGTCATGTATAATGGTCTCCTGGTTCTTCTCATTTCACTCAGCATCAGTTCCTGTCAGGCTCTCCAGGCCTCTCTGAAATCATCCTGTTGGTCGCTTCTTACAGAACAATAATATTGCATGACATTCATATTCCATAATTTATTCAACCACTCTCCAATTGATGGGCATCCATTCAGTTTCCAGTCTCTTGCCACTACAAAAAGGGCAGCCACAAACATTTTTGCACATGTGAGTCCCTTTCCCCCCTTTAAGATCTCTTTGGGATACAATCCCAGTAGAAATACTTCTGGATCAAAGGGTATGCACAGTTTGATGGTCCTTTGGATATAGTTCCAAATTGCTCTCCAGAATGGTTGGATCATTTCACAACTTCACCAACAAAGTATTAGTGTCTGAGTTTTCCCACATCCCCTCCAACATTCATCATTATCTTTTCTTGTCATCTTAGCCAATCTGAGAGGTGTGAGGTAGTGCCTCAGAGTTGTCCTGATTTGCATTTCTCAATGCATTTCTCAATTGCATTGCTCAATAGTGATTTAGAGCACCTATTCATATGTCTAGAAATGGTTTTAATTTCTGCATCTGAGTATTGTCTGTTCATATTCCTTGGCCTCTTATCAACTGGAGAATGGCTTGAATTCTTAAAATTTGAGTCAATTTTCTATATATTTTATAAATGAGGCCTTTATCAAAACCCTTGAATATAAAAAAGTTTTTCCCTTTTATTTTATTAGTTTTATTACTTTTTAATTTTAATAGTTTTATTACTTCCCTTCTAATCTTATCTGCATTGGTTTTATTTGTATAAAACCTTTTAAACTTAATATAATCAAAATTATCTATCTAGCATTCAATTATGAGTTCCAGTTCTTCTTTGGACACAGATTTCTTCCTTCCCCACAGATCTGAGAGGTAAACTATCCTATGTTCCTCTAATTTGCTGATAGCATCATTATGTCTAAATCATGAACCCATTTTGACCTTATCTTTGTATATAGCATTAGGTGTGAGTCAATGTCTAGTTTTTACCATACTAATTTCCAAGTTTTCCAGCAATATTTGTGAAATAATAAGTTCTTATCCCAAAACTTGGGGTCTTTAGATTTGTCAAACACTAGATTACTATAGTGATCAACTATTTTGTTTTGGGAACCTAACCTATTCCACTGACTGACTACTTTATTTCTTAGCCAGTTGATGACCACTAGCATCCAAATTCTTAAGGAAGAAGTTAAGATAGAGACTATTACAAAATGCCAAATGGATAATTTTGATTATATTTAATTATAAAGTTTTTGCACAAATAAAACCAATGCAACCAAGATTAAAAAGAAAGTATGAAGATTGGAAACTATCTTTATAGCAAGTACCTATTATAAAAGCCTCATTTCTCAAATACATACTATTCAAATATACTCAAATATATATACTGAGTCAAATTTATAAGAAGACAAGACATTCCCCAAATGATAAAGAGTGAAAGGCTATGAGCAATAATTTTTGAGATGAAGAAATCAGAGTTATATATGGGTATAGGAAGAAATTCTCTAAATCACTTTTAATTAGAGAAATAAAAATTAAAACAATTCTGAGGTGCCACTTTATAGCTATCAGAATGATTAATATGACAAAAAAGGGAAATGATAAATGTTGGGAAAACTATAGGAAAATTGGAATATTAATGTACTGTTGGTAAAGTTGTGAAGTGATCCAACCATTCTGAAAGACAATTTGGAACAATACCCAAAGGACAATCAAACTTTGACATACCCTTTTGATCCATCAATACTACTACTAGGCTTATATCCAAAGAGATCATAAAAAATGGGAAAGGACCTACATGTAAAACATATTTATAGATCCCTATTCATGGCATCAAAATATTAAAAAATCTTCTCAACTGAAGAATTGCTGAGCAAGCTGCGGTATAGGAATGTTATAGAATACTATAGTGCAAAAAAAAAATGATGAAATGTCCAGGAAAGACTTGTATGAAGTGATGCAAAATGAATTGAGTAAAACCAAGAAAACATTGTATATCACATCAGCAACATTGTGAGATAATCAACCAAGAATAACTGAGCTTTTCTCAGCAACACAATGATCCAAAACAAATACAAAGAACTCATTAAGGAAAACACTATATGCAGCCAGATAAAGAACTAATGGGGTCTTAATGCAAATTGAAACAAACCTTTTTTTTTACATCAGTTATTCTTTTTCATGTTTTTTCCCTTTTGATCTGTTTCTTCTTTACAACTCTAATATAAAAACATGTTTTCCATAATAGTAATGAATAACATATCAAATTGTCTATGATTTTCTGAAAGGAAGAAGGAGAAAAATTTAGACTTTAAAATCTCGTAAAAATGAATGCTAAATATTTTGACATGTAATTGGGGAAAATAAATAGTATTAAAATATAATGATGATGATGATGATGATGATGATGATGATGATGATGATGCCATACTCTGACAATGGCTTTCTTCCCTCTGAATCATAGGAGTACCTACACACATATGGCTCCCAGATGATGTCACAGAGAGAGTACACGAGACCTGTACTGGTATACTAATAAAACCATGTTGCCCATTTCTTAGACTGTCTTTCTGGTAGGGTCTAATAAAGAGTAGGTATAGAACAATGAAATCATAATGATGTCTATAGAGAAAAAATATAGATTATCCTATATAACATTTTTTATAAATGCATATGATATTCCTAGAAGCACTTTACACACCCTACTCCAAAAATTTTCCCTATAACTATTACTAAAGATTCCTTTTTTGTATGTCCCTATTGGGAATCATGCCCAATATGAGCCCTGCCTACTCTCTGCTTGCTTTGATCCTATGGCAATTTAATATTCAAGAGTCAGCTTCATCAACATTTCCGGACTACCTAAACTTTAGACAGCTGAGAATTGAGTTTGTCTCCACAGGGTAGGAGTGTATTAACGGCCCTATAAAAGTTATTTTTAAAGTTTTATTTAAGGAAAAGCAGCAGGAGAAGAAAGAAAAGAGAAGCATTACTCCATTCTCCAAAGCCTATCTTGGCATTCTGCAAAAACTTAATTTCAATTGCCTAACAAGCAAAAACTTAAGAAACTTTAATATACTGGCACACACTAGAAGGTCACTTGCATTTGCATTTAAAAATAATTTAAAACAGAACATATGAATAAGTACTTTCTGGTTACTACAAATAGAAGATGAAAGAGAAATCATTTAAATAAAAAGGAAGAGAAAAGTTCTAAGCAGAAAAATGATGAAAATTCTTTTCCTGCATACTACTTTTGATTGGACTAAAATGATGATAACAATTAACCAATACATGCATATTAAGTCAAACTGCTTGGGTACCACTTTTTATTGAATACCATTTCTAGTCCCTCTACTTGTTAATGTTTTGTCTCATCTCAGATTACAATGCATTTATTTATCTGTTTACATGTTGTATTCCTCCAATAGAGTGTAAGTTCATCAAGGGCAGAGACTGTTTTGCATTTCTTATTTTGTTGCCCATATTTAGTATGGTATATATAAGGCATTCAATAAAAGCTTACTAGATGGAACTGAATTGGAAATGCTTATCAAATATATTGCAAGAGGTTTTCCAAAATAATTTAAATACTTGTTGCTCTTTTATTTTTTATCTTCTCAGTTCATATATAAGTGAAAATTCTGCTGAGCTTTGTAAATTTCCAATAGAAATTATTCACTCCACCTGCTAACATACATAACTTTTTTGATAAATATTTCAGTATTAAGAGATTTAACATTTTCTCAAAAAACCCTGAAATGAACAAATGCCCTGCCTTCATTTGAAAGGGACATTTTGCTGAATTCTTTTAAAGTCAAGGGACTCACAAGTATTTTAATATAATTAACATGTAGTGGACTTCCTGCCATCTAGGGGAGGGGAGGAGACTAGGGGGAAAAATTTATAACAAAAAGCTTTGTAAGGGTCATTGTTGAAGAACCACCCATACATATGTTTTGCAAATAAAAAGCTTTAATAGAAAAAATAAATAAAGTCAAGGGACTCAGAAACAGAGGACAAATGAAACTTTGGAGCCTTTTGCAAATATTTAATGAAACTCAAAGAGAGAGTAATTGAAAATGACAGTAGAATTCCTAAAAAGAAGAAGTCGATGCATTCAGGTAAACCTGGGAAAAACATGGGAAATTCAGCTTAACATTGATTTTGCTTTACATTCTAATCATATCTTAAGAAGAAAAAAAATCAAATGATGCTATGAGACCCAACTGCACAGTCCAAATTGAATAATGTGGCAGATGGCTAAATAGCATTTAATTTAACTATGGTGACTTAATGTTTTAGATTTCTTTTCTTTGCCATGAAAATTGCAAATCTCTGTTTTTCATTCACCATCACAAAACATATATACAATATATGGACATATTTCAATATTTCAAGGAGCTCTAATTTAATCCATGTGGAGGTTTCCTCCCCACAAAAAGATCACAAACCTTCCTTGGTTTCATAAGCAGTTTGAAGAGATGCAACAGCCAAAACATGATTTCCTGTTGGCCACATTTCAGGTGACAAAACTCTTCAAATCTATCTAGGGCTGGACTTCAGAAAATAAAACCATGCTATATGCTATACGGAAAAGAAAAAAGCCACATAATAAATAGAAAATATAGCTGAGCCTAATAGGCCATCAACTGAACATGACATGATATTAAGTGGCTATAATATTGCAAAATGTTTGCATTTATATTGTGATGTAAAATATTTTCAATTATAGAATCTTAAAACTAAATTGCGAGGACAGTAGACAGATATATGAAGAGAGTCAAGAAGACCTAAGTTCATATCCTTTTTCAGACACTGATGAGCTGTGTGACTCAGAGCAAATCATTTAACCACTATGTAATTCATTTTCCTCATTAGTAAAATGAAAATAATAAAAGCACCTACCTCTCAGATTTGTTAAAAGGATTGAATAAGATATTTATAAAGTGCTTTAAAGACCTTCAAGGTGAAAAATTATCCTTGCATATGTTTTGAAAATAAAAGGCTTCAAAAGAAAATAAATGTATGTTGAAAAAATGGGAGAGGGGAAAGCAAATTGGAACACAAGATTTTGCAAGTATCAATGGTAAAAATTATCCTGGCATATGTTTTGAAGATAAAAAGCTTCAATAAAAAATTAAACAAAATAAAATGAATATTGAAAAAAAAGATTTTCAAGTACTATGTAAACTTCATTGATCTTGTTCAGTCATTTTTTTATCCTGTCCAGCTTTTCATGACCCCATTTAGGATTTTCCTGACAAAGATACTAGAGTGCTTTTCTTCTCTAGCTCATTTTACAGATGAGGAAACTGAGGCAATTGGGTTAAGTGACTTGCCCAGGGTCACACAGGTAAGAAGTGTTTGAAGCTAGATCTGAACTTAGGAAGATAAGTCTTTCTGAAGTCAGATGAGGTACACTGTCCACTGTGTCACTTACCTGCCCCAATATCAATGCTAGCTATCATTGTCATTGTCATCATCATCATCATCATCATCATCATCATTATTAATGTTATCATTAACATTATTATTATCTGGAAGATATTTCAGAAGCAATCAAGTACAAGCCATTTCCTAATGGAAATGCTATAGATGAAGATAATGATGACATAGGATAATACCATTTACATTGTTTTAGAAAGATATATATGTATATGTATATATATATATATGTAGGTATGTATCACCTCAATCTTCCATGATAACCTTGACATCCTTGTTATTAAATTTGTGATTCAGTTCCCACTTAAAGATCTCTAGTGAGAGGAACCTATTACCTCTCAAAGCAACTATCTTACCTCTTAGTTCTTTTAGTGCTTTCTTTTTTAGCTCTTCACTAACAATCCCTTTAAAGCTGCTTAAAGATTTTTTTTTCCCAATAATTAAAGCCAAACTTACTGGGTTATAGCTTGAAAATGGCACAATGTGACCCTATTATTAAGTTAACAAAATATGCCCTTCCCTACTTCAGTAGTTGAGCCCTGTTCATTCATTATGTAGATGACATTTATCTGGAATGACTGGTTTGAACTCCTCAATAAAAGTTAACTGTTCTTTTACTCTTCTACTTTTAATACTTTTAATTTCCCTATCAGTTATTGTTTTGTACTTCCCAGTCCCAAAATTCCTCCTTTGGCAAGGAAACAGAAACAAAATTGCATAGCTGTCATCATCATCATCATCATCATCATCATCATCATCATCATCATCCATTCTACCCTGAGCAGCTGTTTTTTCTTGAATTTGGTCTTGTCCTTTTCCCACGTATAGGGATAAAAGGGACATCTATAAAGTAGTTGATGATATAATGAGTTCCCTAATTTATCTGATGAGATTATGAGGTATAATTCTTTTTGGAGGCATGTAAAGGATACCTCTTCAAGGAATTTGAGAGCCTGATAATTCAATTTCAGAAACTAGGATTGTCTCTTTTTGATTGGTTTCCTAATGTTTACTTTCAGAAAGGACTCAAAACCACAGGATGTTACTATAAGTCTGGAAAGGACTGTGGAAGGAGAAGATTTTATTGGAATGTCAAGCAAAGGCTTGAAAATGAAACTCAAATTCAGGTCTTTCCAGGGGTGTGGGAGATAGCTAATTGACCATTTCTTCTATTCATAGACACTTATGAGTCTATTGTCCCTTTTTATTTTCTGTGCAGGGAAATAAAAGTTGTCCATTACCTAATATCTTCAGTTTATTTTGAGTGCTTACAGGAGCTGGTGATTCATTTTTATATACATTTGAAGAAACTTTCCTAGAATAGTTCCAGATGGAGCCCATGAGTTAAAGAAATTTATGTGCATTGGTTCAGACCCATAAGATGGGAGGCATGTGAGCCCACTCATGCATTTTGGGTCATAGATTATACTCCAATTTAGCTTTAAACAACCCAGTACTCCTTAGGTTTCCTCATAGTTCAATTCCTGCTGAGTTTCAGCACTCCAGACAATATCCTCAGAGGAATGTGTCATGCTTTTCTATGCATCAACTATTACATGTCCATGTTTCCATTTTCTGTCTTTCTTTTTTAGTATAAATTGGCTGGTGAGTGCCTGTGCATCCACTTTATTCTCTTTAGAAAGTTACTATGTTCTTTCTCATCAAAATTATTTCTCTTTGTGCCTTTTGACTTTCATCCTTGAGTGTTTTCCATCCATCTTACAGTAATGTTGTCTCTGCAAATTATCTTCTCTTAAGTTGAAAAGGCGACTTGGAAAACTTGGATTAAAATGTTCGTCTTCATATTTCAAAATGAGTATGACTGTCCTCTAATATCAAATGAATCACAAAATAAATTGCAATAGCCATTTCTCATAAAGTGAAGAATCATAGACCATCAAAGAAATTTTAATCTATTGAAGAAAATGCACAAATTTTATAAGGGTAAATTATGTCTGAGAAATCTATTTTAGTCCTTTTGGGAAAAAAATAGTATTTCTTTATAAAATTCAGAAAGACTGTTTTGTCATGGATAGACAATGGATTTAGGGGGAAATAGTTAAAGCTAAAAAAAGTCCTTTCTCCTGCATAGAGAAATATATCCTATATATTCCCCAGGATTAATATTGCAATGATATTTTATAATAAAGATTCATCGAATTTTAGAGTCCACTAGCTGATTTTACAGTTGAGAAAACCAAATCCCAAAGAGATGAAGATTGAAAGGGAGAAACTGGGGAGTAGTTACAGGAAACCAGGTTATCGCCTTTAACTTAAGAGGCTGGTGAATTCCAGAGATGGTCATGACACTGGAGGCCTGTTTTCTTTGTCATTGGTCATAGTAAACTGCAAGATCTTAAACCTAAAAAGCAAAAGCCAACACTAAGAAATCCCTTCCCAATCCCAAAGCACATGATGTTGGAGCAACTACACGCCTGCTCGAAAAACCTCTGAGCCACCCACCAAAAGAACTCAGAAAGGCTGTGGGCTATTTGGGATGACCATCCCATTTCCCACAATCAACATTGGTGGACATAGCTGAGGATCAAGTTTTTTATAGGCCATATGAACCTCGTGTGACTGTTGGGATATGTCCATCATCTTCCAACTCCCAATATTCCTTTCTGACATATAATTTCAAAAATTCTGAAGTTGGAAACCTCATGTGACTGTTGGGACATGTCCATCATCTCCCAGCTCCCAATCTGCTTTTCTGACATATGATTTCAAGAATTTTGAAATTGGAAACAGTGGAAAGCTTATGGAAATTTTCCACAGATCAAATATGTATTTTTATTAAACCACTTTGCTCCTGGCAGGGTCGGCAGTGGTAAAGTGGCGGCAGCATTCCGTGAATGCCAACATTCCATGGGTAGTGAGTGTTGGCGCACTCTTGGGGCAATTCTGAGAACACTGGAAGCTAAATCAACTGTATTTCACACCTCACACCTTCTAGACTGGATAGCAAATAGAGGAGATGCATAAATGAGATATAGCAGGAAGTCTGGAGAGATTAAAAACTAGAAATATGGTCGCTCACTGTCCCTCTTATGTGTGTATCTGTGGATGTGTACATACATATATATATATAATAATAATTTTCTTTATATACACACATATATGTATATATGTGTGTATATAAGGGAAATTATTTTACATATACATATATACATAATCTTATATATGTATATCTGTGGGTATATAAGGAAAATTATTTTACATATATATATAATTATATATATATGTATATGTAAAATAATTTTCCTTATTCTCAGGGAAAAAACACCCATGATTTTCTTCTCCTCCATTAAATGTTATTTTTCTAAATTTTCATCCATTAAACAACATTATTATCACCCTGAGGGGAAGAATACCTAGTCATATGATCTATTTAGAGGAATTGACTCCAATATCTGGGAAGAAAATCCCTTAGAATTGTACAAAAAATGTGACATAGTCTATACTAGGTTTTATGCTTTTCAGAATATATAAGGGAGAACATCCCTATCTTCAGTACTTAATAGATCTTATGTTAGAGGGGGGTTATAAAAATTCAGTTCAATAAATGTTTAAATTTTTATGTGCAACTCATTGTGCTAAGCAATGTGCATGTAATAGTGGATGTACTTTAGAACCTGAG
Organism: Myrmecobius fasciatus; assembly: GCA_023553655.1. Lineage (NCBI taxonomy): Eukaryota > Metazoa > Chordata > Mammalia > Dasyuromorphia > Myrmecobiidae > Myrmecobius > Myrmecobius fasciatus. The sequence goes on along the minus strand of JAJPUD010000116.1, from coordinate 611,842 downwards.
CTTAAAAATTTTCAAATTTACTGGAAATGCTCAGAATCCCGAGTCCTTTGAATCTCCAAGGTCTGTTCCAGTCTTAATGATAAAGTCCAAATTTCCCAAAAATCAAGAACATAATTAAGATGGGCAAGAAGATACACAGATGCTCAGGGCCATAAAGAAAGCTAATTAATTAATAAATGCGTTAAGTAAGTAAATAGGGGGGTGAATGAATGAATGAATAGGTAAATAAATGAATGAATAAATAAATGAAATAAATGGATAGATAAATGCACGAATGAATCAATGGATGGATGAGTGAGTGGATAACTAGATGAATGAATGAATGAGACAGAAATCAATTAATTTTGGAGATGTTATAGAAGATTTTATGGGAAAGGAAGCATGTGAAGAGGTCTTAAGGGAAAGAGAAACTTCAATATATAGAAGAAAGGAAGGATGCCAATCTAGGAATAGTAGACAGAAAGCTAAGGAGTGAAAATATGAGAATGTATGTGAAATAAAAATAATAAATATATTATAGTGGATAATATAATACCTACTGTGTGCCAGACACTATCCTAAGTGTTTTAACAAATATTATCTCATTAATCCTCATAACAACCTTGTAAGATTGGAAACTTATAGCCGAGGAAACAGGAGCAAACAGAAGTTATATGACTTGTCCAGGATCACATAGTTAGTAAATATTTGAGGATAGATTTGAACTCAAGCCTTCCTGACTCCAGGGCCCCAAGCTTAAAACACTGTACCATCAAGCTGGAAGATCAAGTGGGATTTGGCTATAATATAAATTATGTAAAGGAAAATAGGATGAGAGAAAGCCAGGGAAGTATCTTTGGGACTTCTCATTGCCTACCAAATAAAATATTAACTCCTGTTCCTGGCATTAAAGACTTGGGTTCAAGTTTTATTTTAATATGCACAAACTATATGATTCTTAGGAAGTCACTAGCTTCAGCACATTAAGTTTCTAAACCCATAGTTTAGGGGTTTAGTTTCTAAACTAAAGTTTAGTTTCTAAACAGGTTTCTAAAGCCATAAGTTTGAGAGATATTGCCTACTTGCCTAGGTAGAGCAGTCACTCAATTGGAAGTTTTGTATACCATTGAAATAAGCCTAGTCAGTTCATTTTTCTGCTACTGAAAGCCTTTTACACATTGGCTTCAAATCAACCTTTCCATCCTTTTCTCATACACCTCTCAGGTAACTTATGTCCGAACCCAGTTGAATAATTCTAGGTCCCTCCACTCCTTGACTACTATGCTGTTGCTTATATCATTCTATAATGGTGCAAATGAAACTCACTGCTTTCTCCTCTGCCATTCTCCAAAACTGCTCCCCGGATTTTCCTTTCATCCATAATCAAGGTATTGTTCAGTGTACCCTTCTAAGGAATCTATTTCCATCATGGTGTTTTATTTATTTAGTACAGAACTTTCAAGGAAATCATCCTGAGTCCCTGTAGCATGACTTCTAAACTTTGGAAACTCTTTGGAAAAAACATAAGATACTCTTTAAAATAAGAATCATCATTTTTTCTTAAGAAAGACGTGTGGTGGGCAGCTAGGTGGTGGGTGCAGTGGATAGAGCACCAGCCCTAAAGTCAGGAGGACTTGAGTTCAAATCTGGTCTCAGACACTTAACATTCTCTAGCTGTGTGACCCTGGGCAAGTCACTTAACCCCAATTGCCTCAGGGAAAAAAAAGAAAAAAAAGAAAAGAAAAGAAAGAAAGAAAGCTGTATGAGGGCATTTTGATGAATGGATGTCTTTTTAGTGAATTTAATGTATATTTCTATGGCAAGCCAGCAAGAAATAGAAAGTGTGAAATTGGAGTCCAGTCAAGAGAAAAGGTTGCTGTTCTTTTATTCCCAGCATGGTAGTCACTTTTCCTATTATAAAGTATAATATTTTATGTGTAGATATATGTCTTAAAAGGAAATCTTCCCTAATGGAAAGAGTTTTGTAAAGGAGTGCAGATAGACATCCCTTCTCCATTCTTTGGTTTCTTCGCCAATATGCCAATGATGGGCAATCACTATGGTGACATAGTTGGTGACGACATATCCATGTCTGCCCATCCCACATGTAATACTCAAACATAAAATATGATTGTAAAGTCCCTAAGATAGAAATTGTTCATTTGTCTATTTGTCTTTGGAATCCCAGTAACCAGTAGAGTGCCTGGAAAATATCAAGAACTTAATAAGTGTTATATATTGATCTTCATTAATTTTCATGACTGGAAAGTCCAGATTCTATGCTTTCCTCCTCTTCTTTAGATAGTGAATATAATCCGGTAACTGGTCATCTTTTTTAATGCAATACTCTTCCTATGGAACCAGCTCAACTTATTTGTCAGTCATAGTTTTAATGATACTTTTTATACCACTTTCCTACATCCTAGAGCTGCAATATGGCCCAGCTAGACTATGCCTACCAGATTGATCTTCATTATGTCCTTTGGGTAAACATCTCCTTCAGATTTTCAGAAATTAAAATGTTCTATGACTTGAAGCCAAATAACATGACTAGAAAATTTTCTTCTAGTGTCAAAAAGATGAATCTCCTAAGGAGTTTAATAAATCACTTGTATAAGAAACTTGCCCTAATTACACCACAATTGCCTTGGATTTATTTTCATATATATTTTATATCTATGTCTCTATGTACTTGTTATCTTCCCTAGTAGAATAAAAGTTTCTGAGGGCAGAAAGTTTCACTTTGCGTCTTTGTACTCCTGTCAGCTCATTTAATGCCTAGGATATAGTAGGTGCTTAATAAATTCTTAATAAATTAATAAATTCCTCCATGATTGCTAACTTTCTATTTCCAAAACTCAGTTTCTTTCTTTGTTAAAGCAGGAAATTGGACTATTGAGTTCCAGAGTCCTTTCCAAGTGGAAAAATTATTTACTAGACCATTTATTCTATGGAGATCAAAAACTTATGGATCTATAACATCAAAGAGCCTAGCACATAGTAGGTACTCATTCAATATTTGATGAGCATGTGAAATGATATGCTACCAAAAAGGTTATTGAAATTGTATAAAATGGAATCATATTTTAAATTAACTTGGTGAAAGTTGTTTTTAGGAACAACTCTACAGCCAATCTCTCTATAAGCAGCCTTGGTAAGGAGTAAGGCAACATTATCATGAGGCAGATGGTATCTGAGAAATAGGACATGAAGATGGGAGAAGAGAAAATTCATGGTTAATGGCCTTAATTTTTTCCTGCAAATTATAAGGCAAGTATCTCCATCAATAAGATGGAGTAAAGAGAGTAATCATGGGGAGTTTTAGAAGACATGGAATGGGTTTTAGAAGACTCACTGTGGAGAATTAGCTAAAGAGTTTAAGAAAGGTATAGAAGGATTGCCAAGCAGCAACGAGGGCCCAAATGAAGTTGTATAACAAACAAAATAAACATAAAAAGTGTAGAGAACACTTTTCTCCTTTCTTCAGAACTACACAGGATTAATGCTCTATTTGGGTATATTCAATAATATGATAAAGGAACTAAAGATTCAAGAGAGGAGAATAGTGTAAAGCTGAATTGGCTTATTATGAGATCAAAATGTGGAAGATTAAATGTGGGATCAAAGGAGAAGATGGCCAGTACAAAAGAGATGTCCCAGGAGAGAAGTGAGAGTTCAACAGATTGGACATCATGATACAGATGAAAAGTAAGGTTATGCAAAGGAAGACAGAGAGAAAGGTGAAAATCCAATAGATTATGGTCAAATGAAGAGATTTAAGAATTTGTGAATATAAAAGTGGTAACATTTGTGGGTGATGGCAACAACAAAATTATGACTAGTCTCTGTGTAGTCCTCCAATCTGAAGTAAATTACAGGAGTATCTCTCAGAAGTAAGAAGGTTGATGAAATGAGTAATGAGAGTATTCGAAAGAAAGTCAATATGCATGTTTAAATCCTTTAGAAAGAGAATGGGAACTGGAGAAGGGAGGAAAAAAAATTAGATCTAGGAGTTGAACTTTTTGAAAAAGGATAGGGATTGACCTGGGGATGTGTAGATAACTGATCTCAAGTGAATATGAATGACATAATCTTCAAAAAAAACCAAACAAAGCAACTACCAAATTTTGGAGGAAGGAAAAACTATAAGTGGTAAGGGGGAGCAGGAAGTATTCCAACTTCCTTGCCTTGATTAATAAATCAGGGAGAATGCATGAAGGTATACCCAATACTCAAAAGGATGACTAGGGAGTCTGTGTCATTGGAGGAAAGGGAAGAGATAACTTTCAGTAAGAGCTAGGTAGCTAGAATAAGTACCTGTTGTATGGCCTTTGTTTTCAAAGATGCCCAATAAAATCTCAAGGTGATATTTTGATTTACATGTGAAGTAGATTTAACTGAGACAGAGTAGTAGAAAGTCATCAAATTCACTCTCTTCCAGCCTCATCCAATACCAATAGCAAAACTAAATTCAAGATAACTGGCAATGGACTAGGAATCAGTGGATAACCTTGGTATTTTCAATGTCTCAAAACACTCCAGTGCACTGCTTCAACCAATTTCATGGCCATTGGAACAAATTGTTCTCATTTGCCCATTTCTCTGGGGAAAGTTTTCACATGCCTGAGGTAAATTTCCCTCTATTTCACTGACAGGATTGGAGCTTGTTGGTTATCCTCAACCTGGTTTAGCCTGTCTCTTAAGATGGCTTTAGCAGGATGTGACCATTGTGCATACTATAGCTTTTTGGAACCACAGGTGAGCGTTGACTTGGGTGTTCAGGAAGGACTATCACCTCTGGTGGAAGGGCTTGCTGAACCCTTTTCTGGGCTGCTCATCCACCTTCAATATCTACCTGTCACTCATCTCTCACCAGATGGAAGGAATTAAGAAGGATCTAAGATGAAGGGAAGTTTGTTACCTATGAAATAGGCATTCCTAAGTATGTTTTGCATGACTTCATTTGTAAAGTGGGTATTATATTTCTCGTCTTCTCAATGGGAGGCAGAGGGGATGGTGGGAGGAAGGGAGAAAATTTGGAACTGAAAATTTTAAATGAATTTTTTAAAAAGAGCAGGTATTTCAAAGTCACAGTGTGTAAGTGCCAAGGAAATCTGAGCATTAAAGAAGTTTAGAAGTTCTGTGAGAAGTGGGATTGGTTCCTAGATCATATTCAATGAGTTCTCCCTACAACTCCTCCCAATTTACTCAAAACTTGGAAGATTTGAAGAGGGTTAGTAGAAGGTCTGTAAATGCTTTTCTGTGACAAATTTGTCTCTGTTTATTCGGTCCAAGATGAGCCATTGAGGGTGTCGGAAATGTCTAGGTCTTATACCCCAAATCATTCCACAATCATCAAGAATGATGAGGAGTTTTTCTATTATTCCCTATTATTCCCCTACAACTTCCATGACAACAGGTCCTCTAACCTTTGCTTAAAGACCTACAACAAGGAGACAGCCATTGAGGCAGCCCATTCAAATTGGGAGAGCTCTAATTGTCAGGAAGTTTTCCCTGGAATCAAGCTGATATTTGCTTCTTTTAGACTTCATCTAGTTCCTCCTAGTTTTGCTCTGGGAGTCAAGCAGGCCAAAGCTAATACCTTTCCAAACATTTGCAGCCCAAAAGCACAGGATCTGTAGCGCCTTGGGGTCTGCTCTTTGTCTGTTTTTTCATCCCAAAGGGAATCCCAACACAGTGCCTAAACTTAATAAGCACTTTATCAGTCTTGTTGGTTAATTGTGCTGGCGGCTTAAAGAGTGGACCATCAATTCAAGCAGACTTGGATTCAAGGCCTCCTTCTGACAAACACTGGCTTCATGATCATAAGCAAATCACTTTATTTCAGAGCTCTAAGCAATAACCTATGAGTCTGAGTTAAGATAGGGGAGATAAGCCCCTGATCATCTTAAAGTGAGGAGATTTACCTATATCTATCTACCTATAGATTTCTCTCTCTGGATAGATAGATAGATAGATAGATAGATAGATAGATAGATAGATAGATAAAGAGCCAAGGCAGTAGCTGCCTTTATTTAGTTCACATTTTACTGGGCATAGAGGATGAGGGTGATAAGTGAAATATATTATATATATATATATGTATACATATATATAATATGTATATAAATGCATACATAATGCATAATCTATATAATACATGTAATATATGTGTACATATTTTATATATAAAACAACTCTGCAGGTCACAGGAAGGTGATAAATCCTTCCTTGGCTGGGGCTTACTTTTCCATCCTGCCAGGAAACATGCAGAGGCTTCTTTCTTGCCTTTTAAGAACAAATTTCACCTAGATCTTGAGGATAGCCGTCCCCCTCAAAATAATCAATCCAAAAAACAACATTATTTTATACATCAATGCCACTGGAGAGGAGTAAAAATGTGCCATTGTCAGACTGAAAGAACCCAAACTAAAAATAACTCATTTGGATGGAAATGCTGGAAACACAAAACCCAACTATGCCGGTCCCATGCCATGCCTTCACATTACACTTTAATCCAATTTGCAGAGTTGGTAATCTGATAAAAATAAACAGAACTCAGATTTAGACATGGGCTGACTTTCTCCAGCTGCCAGAATGCAATAGCTCTTGCAGTTCCTTTTTCTTGGAAATCTGTTTCCCTCTTCCTAACATCCAGGCCCTTCAACCTCAATTATCTTAGAATCATAAAGTGAAATAATAAACTCTCTCTCTCTCTCTCTCTCTCTCTCTCTCTCTCTCTCTCTCTCTCTTACCCCTCCCTCTATATATCCACTTTTCTCTTCTTCTTGACAATAATTTCTATATACTCCTAATAATGAATAATCTTCCTTTTAAAATCACACTTATTTATATTAAAATTTGGAAGGATAAAATGCAATTAGCCTAATCCTTCAGCTATTAGGAACACCTAATGAGGACTGGACATGGGCCTAAAGCAGAAGAGATGTGCTAATTTACTGACCACAGCTACAAAATAGGAGAGATGACACTGGTATGACTCAATGTCCATGATGGAACTTTTTGGTCAGTCAACAAGCATTTACAAAGGACTTACTCTATGCTTGTTCCTGGACCTCAGAAGCAAAAATGAAACAGAGCTTCTCAAGGAGCTCACATTGCAGCTTATACTTTAGTAAAAGAGAAGGATCTCAATAAAACTAGATAATCTAAAGCAGGGATTCTTTACCTTTTATGTGTCATGAACCCTTCTAGTGGGCTAACAAAATTAATGACTACTTCATAAAGTCATATTGTTAATTGCATAAAAATAGAATTATGAAGGAAAGCAATGATATTGAAACAGCTTTCACAAAAAACAACTTGAAGTTAACCCACTCCAAGTTTAGAACCCTTGCTATAGAGTTACAGTCTCTACATTGTGTATAGTAGACAAAGCTCAAATAATGAGGGGGGGATGGATCCTTTAGCCCTGAAGGCTCATGAAATTAGAATCATGGGTCTTAGAGCTGAAAGGGGCCTCAGTAATCATCTATTCCTACGAGCTAGTTATTCAGCTGAAAAAATGGAGGTTGGTATTAGTAAAGTGATTTATATAAAATCATACAGGTAATTGGGAGAAGGATCAAGATTTGAACCCAGGGGTTTGGACTTGAAATGCTGCCATACTATGCTTCTAATACATTTCAACTCAACAATTCAACAAGAAATGTGTTGGGCACTGAGCTGGGCATTGGAGAATCCATTAACCAAAAAAAGTAATAGTCCCTGATCTCAAGAAGTTTCTATTGCCATTGGCATACAGAGAAAGAGAACTATGAAACTGAGTATAAATCATGTGGTGTTCATTTTTTTTCTGTTTTTTCTTGTGATTTTTCCCTTTTTCTTGTGATTTTTCTCTCCCAATATAGTTCATATGGAAATATGTAAAAAATGAATGTACCAGTTTACTGTAACTGGGAAAAATCAAAATAAAAGATTTAGCTGAAAAAAAGGAATAAGCTTCCATTCTAGTTGAAAGACTTATATTTAATTAAAAAAAAAACTATTTTTCAAGAGAGGAAGAGTCCAACCTAGGAATTCTCTCAGTTGGAAATGAATAGAGAAATGAATGACCTTATGTTATGGCAAAGATATGATATGGTACTTGGATTCTTAGCCAAGACAGAGCATAAGAATATCTCCCTAATAATCAGTCCACACTCATTCAGTATACTTGGCTTTAAAAAAGAGGGATTTAAGGATGAAATTATGGCAGAAAACAGAAACCTTGTTCATGCTGGAAGTAGGAAAACCATGTAGTGATTCAAACAAATATATAAAATGTCTAGAGCTCAAGTATTTGTGTTAAATCACTATTTGGGATTTATCTTCATGAGACCGTTTGGACTGGTGTTCCTAAGCCAATTGATTTCCTTCCCTTTAGATTCACATTCTATTCCTTCTTCCTTTCACTGCTCTGCAAACTCTACATATGTTTGAGTGGCAAATCATGGACAGAGTTACTAGATCACCCCATCCCCAATTAAAACAGATAGAAAGACTTAAAGATCGAAACAAAAATTTAAGAAAGGATAAATATATCTGTATTTGAGAAAGGGCACTTACTATATTGGAAAGTCGTAAACTAAAATGGGGGAAATGGATAAATTATCTGTAGAAAGTCTGCTGAGAAATATTTTATTCTTGGGATAGAAGAAAAGTCAGATTAAATTATCTACTTAACTGGGGAGCAGCCAATTTCAAATGCAATTAATGTAAAGCAACTTGAAAACTCAGAAACTAACCTCTTGTGAAATTAGGTGAAAAGGAAAGATTTGACTGTACCAGAGTTCATGGGATCCCTCTGTTCAAAGATTTTAGGAGCTTTTCAGTGATGATTCAATGGCACACATGAAGAAAGGCACAGATCCTTGTCAGTATATAAAAAGATGTTCCATCATCAGAGAAGCAGGAAACCTTTAGTCAATTGCCCCAACTAAAGCATCGGTTTCTCTCCTGCACTGGCCAGGAAAATCTGAGTCACTGGGCTGGTATTTAGGTAATTTCAGAGCTACTGTAAGTCTCATAGGAGATTATAGGGCAAAGCACTTTGCAAAATTTAAAGCAGAATATAAATGGCAATTAGCAGCAGCAACAGCAACAATGACATCATCCTCATCATCACCATATCACCAGGCTTTCAATCTGGTAATAACTTTATTCCCCGAGCCTTTTATTTCTGTCCTACTGAGTGTAAGCAATATTTATAAAGTAATACAGGAATCTATTGGAAAAATTTTGTTTCTTTGTTTTCTCTAGAGTCCTGTTATTTTAATAATAAGGATTTCTAGAGAAAACAAAGAAACAAAAAAAGGTAACGACCCATTTCTTAAGTCTGGATAATCAACAAAATAATAAACTAATTTGTTTTGCTTTGTTGTGGTCACCAGTTTCTGAGGTGCAAATGTTCCCTCTGAAGATTTCCTTACCAGCTCTAAGCCAGCATGAGCTGGTTCCCCCACAGCCATGGGGAGTTCCCTTATGCTGAAAAAGTAGTATGGTGTACTGTAAGGGGAGGAAGGGAGCTAGAGGAGAGCCCTGAGTAGATGAGTAAGGCAACTCTGAAGGAGTCTTATTCCCTGTGTGTCTTTTGGCCTCTCACAAAATTGCCAAAAGTCTTGTGCACACACATACACATATGCACATACATGTATGCATACATGCACCACACACAGCAAAAAAAAAAAAAGTTGCAGAGTTTGTGCTATGATGACTCTGTTTCCCAAGCCAGTAGTTCATTAACAATGCCATCCTTTGCTCTTATGCCAGGTAAACCTTTAGCAGAGCCCATGGCACCCCTCTGCTCAAAGATTGTATGGCTGTTGCAGTGATGCTTCAATGAAACACATGGAGAAAGGCTCAGATATAAAAATAGAACTAGAAAAATGAGATTTGCCCATGTTTCTCTAGCACCATCTAGAGAAAAGCATTCTGGGAAAGCTCACCCACTCTGCCTGACACATCCTCAACATCCATCTAAATCATCCCTATAATGACAAGAAGACCAAATGAGGAAACCACATAATGGATCGATATCACTTTAGGTCCATCTCCTTTATTGTCATTTATATATTTGCCTTTCACCCTTCTAATCTAAATATGGATGAGGACTCTCCTCCTTATTGGCTTGAGCGGAAAGGAAAATGTATGTGTTGGTGATTCAGAACAACTATAAGCCTAGGGACAGAGGCTAGGACTGGATGGGAGGAGGCCACAGTTCAAATTATAAAATCAACGATTCTAGATTTAGAAATAAAAGAGAGCTCAGAGTTTACCCAATCAAATTCCCTCACTTTTCAGATTTGGAAACTGAGGCCCAGAAAGAATTATTTTGAAGGCCATTCAAATAGTAAGTGGGAGAGACAAGATTCTAATCCAAGGTCCTGATTCTGAATGTAGCCTTCTTTTCTCTGTGTCACATTGAATAAAAAAAGGTGCCATGTTATGGTCAAAGCAAAGGCCCAAGTAGTCCAGAAAATTAGATATGAATAATGGCACATGGACTGAAGCAAGCTATACAAAGCAACCTGACCAGAAGTCAGAAAATCCCAGATTAAGCAACACTGAGGAGGTGTCAGCTAATAATTATTACTTCCTGAGGGCAACAGGGCTCTGAAGTGCCCAATTCATCAATAACTATTTATTAAGCATCATCTCCCTTGTGCCAGATGGTTTCCTTGGTGCTAGGTATACAAAGTGAAAACCAAAACGGTCCCTGCTGCCCTCAAAGAGTTTGTGTTTTATTACATCCTCTGGGATCACTATCATTTCCAATGAAAGCCCTCTCAGAGCAATTCATGACTAGCTGGAGAGGAGCAGGACTTTGCCTTAAGGAGGCAGCGTAGTTGGAGGCTCTTCCTGCATAGAGGCTCTACTTCCTCTTCAGTATTGTCTACAACTTTCACTCCAAGATTCTCTGGAAGTTCAGGTGCCACAGGGGAAAAGATACCATCTACTTTACAGGTCCCCCTCTCCCAATCCTGCTTTCCTCCGGACCCCAGATTTGGGAATCCCTGAGCCTCCACTTCTCCCAATGCAACTGCACTTGAAAATGGACCATTTTCTGAGACACTAGCTGTCCCCCAAAGTGTCCCTCAACTATGAGCTGGATGAAAAAAAAAACCTCCTCATACCACTAGCTCAGAGAAAATGAAAACGAAATGCTTTTGATTGATTAAGATTGATTAAGAATTTGGCAAAGGATATGTGTTTGTCTAAACAGAAACACTTGGAATTGTCTTTGGTGCAAACCAGTCAAGCAGCATTTATTAAGCACCGACTATGTGCCAGGCATTGTGTCAAACATTGAGAACACAAAGTAAAACTTTCCCAGTTGCAAGAAGCTTGCATTTTCAGGAGGAGTTATCAGCCCTTGCAGAATCATCATCAAACAGATTCTGTTGGGAGCCCACCCAGCCCCTCTCTAGGAAATTTAACACCCAATAGACAATTCACAAATGCTTGTTGGTTAGTTGATCAGGATGCTGAGAGTCTGTACCTGGCTAAAATGCACAGGTGAATGCAGGCAGTGCTTTGCTCAGAAAATCCTTAGGTATCTTTACTTATTTTGCGCTTTCACTTACAAGTACACACACACACACACACACACACACACACATGCAATGGTTAAAATCCTGATCATAGACAGAAAAGCCAATAAGCAGATTTCATAACCAGACAATTTACAGTCTGCAATGATGGCTTGAAGCTCCAGGGGGAAAATTTCTAATACAGATACATCAAAAAGCACTGACATTCAGTCAAATGGGAGGTTTTCTGCCATAAAAAAGAATTTATCAAATAAGGAGGTGGTGCAATGAAGGAAGGAGGGAGAGAATATACCAAGTCTATTTTTAGTTTCCTTCTTCACAATTAATATTTACTAAGTCTCCTGAGCCTTGGACCCGTGCTTCAGTCTGACCATTGCAGCTGCAGTTTCTTGCCTTTGCTATAGCAACCACAGAAATGCCAGCGTTGTATTTCCTTTTCTCTGCAAAATAGAAGAAAAGCCAAAGGAGCAACGGCCGCCAGGAGACAGATAAATACCTTCAGAAATGATCATGATGAAGAATTTCAATTTATGGGATATTTACAAAGCACATGTGACTCCAGGGGGCTTAGGCCATTACACTCTAGCAGAATGCAGGACTGGCTTCATGGCAGTGCTATTAATTAGGCTCATTTGCAGAGAATTTCCACAGTGAAAAATCACATTTGTTCCTTCCTTTTATTTTTTCTTCTTTCCCTTCTTTTTTTCTTCATTTCTTCTCTTCTTCCTTCTCCTCCTGGCTGCTCCTCCTCCTCTTCCTCCTCCTCTTCCTCCTCCTCCTCCTCCTCCTCCTTCTTCTTTCTTCTTTCTTCTTCCTCTTCTCTTGTTTACATCTTCTGCTTCTTCTGTTTCTCTTCATTTTACTTCTGTTTACTTCTTCTCCTCTTCCTCCTTCTCTCTCTCTCTCTCTCTCTCTCTCTCTCTCTCTCTTTCTCTCTCTCTTCCTTTTTTATAAGTCTAAAAAAGAGTTGCATTGCACTTTCCAAGTTGTATAAAAAGCCTATCCTATTCATGTTCCTGAGAGAGCCAGAAAAAAAGATATAAAAGTGTTACACAAGGAATAAGCCTTTATATAACTTGATCTGAACTATTTTCTGACTTAATCCTCGACATCCATAGTATTGTGTCAATAACCTTCCATTTATTACCATCATGGGGTATGTTCTTTGCTATGTGGTATATTTGAAACAAAACTAAATTTGGAGTCATATAACCCATGTCTCTTCTTTTGAAATCAAAATCTCCAGTCTTCAATAGAAGCAATATCTTCATATTGGAACTCAGTGGAATTTTTTACTTGCAGCCTCCCAATCTAGGCATCTGAGAATGGCTGAGCCCAAATATGCCGCAGAATGGATTTCAGGTTGCCGTGGTCCCGGGCCAAAAGGATCACCATTCTTCTATGAAATTCAAGAGTTGTTATTCCTCCTTCATTTTGAAGAGGATCAATGACATCACTGGGTAATGTCTTAACTTGTGCATATTGTAGTATATTTAGAGCTAGATTATCTCATCCTTGAAGATGAGAGTTTATTTTATTTTTGTCTTTTCATCTTCAATGTTACCACAGTGCCTAGAAGTTGGAAGGCAAGTTGTTTTTACCAAGTATTGTTGATTGATTAATTGATTAATACTGTTCTAAGAGATGAATATTTGGGGGAAATGAAGGGGAAAACATGCTCATGGTTCCTTTATCCTCAAAAACTCTTTTCTCGACCACACTAATCTCTTTAACTTGCTATAAAGTTTCTCATAAATTTATCACATTTTTTTATTTACAAGTTACTATGAAGAAATATTTAATTAGGATGTTCTGCCCTTATTGTTCTGTTGACACATTAATGTCATTTGAAGAGATCCAAGGATTCTCTCATCAACCAAGCTAAGTCTTTGTTCAATCCTCATTCTCATCTGGCATTGGCAGTATTCCACATTAGGTGATGTGGGCCATTGACTCTAAAATTCCTAGGGTTGTATTAAAACTTTTTCAAACTTTTCAACTAATGGGAATTCATCTCACCACATCCTCCCCCCAAATGGGAAAGATATGTATAATCAGGCAAAAAAAAATCTCTGCAGTGGTCATATCTCCAAATTCTATATTTCATTCTGCACTGTGACTTTATCACCTCTCTGTTGAGAGATAATAAAGGAAAAGGACCCAAAATAATGTAAAAAAATAAAGGACATTATAAAGAAAAAGAACTCATTTTGTACAAAAATATTTATAGTGACTCATTCTGTGGTAATAAAGATTGGAAACTAAGAATATCCTTATCTATTTGGAAATGACTGAATAAATGAGGATAGATGAGCCTAATGGGATAGTACTTAGTCACGAGAATGATAAATAGCATTGTTTCAGAGAAATCTGGTTGTGCTTATTCTTCACAAGAGATCATGGGGCTCTAGATCTAAAGCTGGAAGAAAGGTCAGAGATCACCTTATATTATTCTTTCATTTTACAGGTGAGGAAACTAAGGCTGAGGAAAAATTGCCCCAGTTCACACTTGTCATAAGTATCAGAGATAGGATTTGAATCCAATTCCTCTGATTCCAGATTCTACTATACTGGATGACTACTTTCAGGATGAGTATGAACTGATCTGCCAGGGACAGCCACCTAATTCTGAAATCCTCTGATTCTAAGAAAAAAGACCACCAGATTGAAACTTGAGGACTCTAGACTTCCCCCAAATTCCAAACTCCAGAAAATAGGACGATTTGCAGGTGCACAAGCCGTGTGATCTATTTTTTTTTTGTTTTAATCAATTGTGTAGTTAATCTATACCGAAATTTTACTGTGGAGCTCACTTATTCACACTTTGGGGAATTCAAAAGACCATTTGCAAGGCTTCTGGGCATACATGAAACTTAACATGACAAATAGTCATAGTCTAATTCATTCCATATTCTACACTCTTTCACCTAAAAACATGCAAAACAAAAGTAAAACAACAGTGCTATGTATTCAAGACTCTATAGGATATGGGGTTGAAGACCACTTTTTCCACCTTTGGATTGCATTTTTTAATTAGTACTAGGAAAGAGAAAAATAATTTGATTACCATTGTTTGAATTCATCTCAGAGCTCCTGAGCTGAAGAGATCTACCAACCTAGACCTCCTCAACTGCAGGACACTCAGCTCCTGCTTAGCTTGGATTACAACTAAGATTCACCTACCTGGAGAAATTAAGCATAATATATCAAAGTAGAAGAGGTGGTGGTCATTCAATGAAAAAGGATTTCAAGCTTTTATAAAGAGAAAATCTTCTGTTTTCCTTCTCTCTCCTTTCATCCTTTCTTTCCTCACCATTTTTTTTGTTTCTGACTACTACCTTCCCCAATTTGCCTTCCTTTCTGTCAGTCCCCCCCATCCCCTTCACACTAGTGAGGAGGGAAAGAGTGAAAGGAGAGAGTAGACAAACAGGAGGAAAAATAGGATAAAGGAAAATATATACTTAATGTGAATGAGATGAACTCTCCCATAAAACAATAGCAGATGACAGAATGCATCAATAACTAGAATTCTACAATCTATTGTTTAGAAGAAAAACAGTTGCAGCACAGAGACACAGAGTAAAGATAAGAGGCATAGAACAGAACCTATTACGCTTCAGCTGAAGTAAAAAATAAAAATAAGGATGGGTAGCATTCCTAATCTCAGACAAAGTTAAAGCAAAAATAGATCTAATTAAAAGAAATAAAGAAACTACATCTTACTAAAAGGTACCATAGACAGCAAAGCAATGTCAATACTAAACAGATATATATCAAGTGGTATAGCTTTCAGTTTCTTAAAGAAAAAGTTAAGTGAGTTACCAGAAGAATTATATAGCAAAACTATAGTATTGGGGAATTGTCTCCTCTTAGAACTAGATAAAGCAAGCAAAAAATAAAAAAGAAATAAACTACAGAGGTAAAAAGAATATTAGAAAAGTTAGATAAGGCATATTTTTGGAGAAAACTGATCATAGCATAAAAAGTAAACCTTTTTTTTCCTCAGCAGGAACACATGACACCTACAGAAAAATTGACCACATATTGGTGCAAAACCTCTCAAAATCAAATGTAGAAGAGCAAAAATATATTATTTTCAAATTATAATTCAATAAAAATTATATTCAACAAAGAACAGTGGAAACATTAAAATTAATTGAAAACTAATCAAATCCTTTAAAAGCAGGTCAAAGAACAAAACATAGAAGTAATCAATAATTTCATGAAAGAGAATGACAAGACAATAAAGCAAAATTTATAGGATACAGCCAAAGCAGTATTTAGGGGAAATTTTGTTTCTCTAAATTCTTACATCAATAAAATAAAAAAGAATAAATCAATGAATTGGGCATGCAACAACAACAAAAAAAAAAAAAAGAAAAGAAATCTAGAAAAGAACAAATTAAAAATAACACAACTTACCTAGATCAACAGATCAAGAAATGGGTTGAGCTCAAGAGTGTTGATTCTTTTTAGCTGTAAATTTATGATTATATAGAAGGAAGAGTTGTAGAAGAAGGGGAATAAGGCATACTATATGCCAGGCATTGTGCTAAATGGTTTATAGATATTATATCATTTAATTTTGACAACCTTGTGGTATGGATGCCATTATCATATGGCACATATAGGTTCAGTAACTTGCTGAGGGAAACAAAGCTAAAATATTTCTAGGGCTAGCCCTTAATTCAGGTCTTCCTAACTCCAGGTCCACCATTCTGTGTACAATATCATCAGCTGATTGCATATAGATAGATAGATAGATAGATAGATAGATAGATAGATAGATATCACTTAAAGCAAAACATTTAAAAGATATTGTCTCAGAACTTAAAGAAATAATAAAAACAGGGATTACACTGTCAATAAAACCCCACAACAGCCTTCATGGTTGCTTTGTTTTTTACACTTTTCTCTAATCCTATAAAATCAATATTAGTGAACAGTGTGATATGGTACCAAGGAATCTATTAAACACTTGGGATCCAAGTAAAAAATAATGTGTCAAGTGAAGGACCAAGGAGTGTATTATGTCACTGTCTTCCCCCTTGGCCAGGCCATAACTGGAATATTCCTTTCAGTTCTGGGCACTGTGCTAATAAGCTAGAGTGTGTCCAAAAAAGGGAAAAGAGAATAGCAAAGAGCTTTTTCATCATATCATTTTAAGATTGGCTAAAAAATAAACAAACTGAGGATGTTTGCATACAGGAGAAAAGATATGAGAAAACATGTGGAAGAAGGAGTAGCCTCATTCTTCTTGCTGCCCAAGGGAAGAATTGGAGGCAATGGGTAAAAGTTGAAAAAAGCAAATGAAATTCATGAAAAGAAAAAAAATTCCTAACAATAAATGCAAAATTGACTGTCTGCTTCTGAGGTCATGAGTTCCACTTTTCTGGAGATAATCAAAGAAAGGTTGGATAACTGCTCAACAAAATTTTAGGGGTCTTCTGCAGGCACAGGAAGGACCAGATGTCCTCTCAAGTCCCTACCCATTCAGAAAGTCTGGAATTCTGTGACTTCAGTATAAACATGGAGATGTGGAGCATTTTACAGTGAACAAGGACAACCTGGATGGAAATAATGGCAGTTACTTCTCATAAATATCAATTTCATAATGTTTAATGCAGGTGTACAATATTACTATTGCTGGAAAAGATGAGAAGACATTTTAAACTCTTTTGAGAATATAAAAATGTAAAGCCAGATTTCATTCTTTCAAGCTCAATGAAACTACTCTTATAGGACAGCATAGAATGAAAATTTGGTTTGGGGTACATAATGGTTTAAAAGGACCTTGGGTTTCCTTCCTGGCCCTCTTCTCACCTCTCAAATGTCAAAACCAGAATGACCTATTTCCCGACACTGCTGAGATACAAGCCAACATGCTGTCACTAAAAATTCAGTTTGGAAACTGGGAAATAGCAGTCATCAACAGGTCTCCATGGATAGCCACTGTTTGGAATTCATTCCCCCTCTTTCCAAGCAATGGTACAGAATTGGTGGGGGGATAAAGCTATAGTCCTCATGTTGTAAGCTTCATTTTCCAACAATAGTTTTGTGGATTTTGTATGTGTGTATGATTCCAAATAAGCCATGCAATTTGTCTCTAACACTTGCCAAACTTGGGTTTGGAACTCAAGACTGTTCTTTTGATGATTGAGCACCAAAATAATCGGAAACCTTCCATTTTCCAGCATTCCTATAATTCTATAATGAATGAAAATTTAGGAGAAGATTCACATCCCAGAGAACAACCCAGTGTCTCTATTTAGAAGTTGGAAAAGCTTTGTTTTTAAAGTGGTAAGCAATGAAAAAATGTAGTTGAAGTGATGGAAGTGGTTTGGGGGATTGAGTGTTTATTCATTGCTTTCATTTTTCATGTTATATACTTATTCATTTGCTAAAAGCACCTTGCAAAGAGTTTGGCAATTTATAGGCTTCTTTGGTTTATCAATGTTTTTTTTCTAAATGTGGTACATAGAAGTGAACATTATTTGCACATTGTTTACAAGGATATCACATCTTGGAATACTTCTATCCTTATTCTGGACAGTTCCTTTCATACTGTATGCAGTCTTATACTATTTCAGCAGCCACATAACACTCTTGATTAATACTGAACTTTTGTTGTTCAGTCATGTCCAAATCTTTGTAATCCTGTACATCAGGGTCCACAGTGTTTTCTTGGCAAAGATTTTGAAGTAGTCTGCCATTTCCTTCTCTAGAATATTGAATTTAAATTCCATTAAACCCCCAAATATTTTAGATACATTGTTCTCTAGCCAAACTTCCTCTGTTTTGTATTTGAAAAGTTGATTTTTGATATTATATTTAATTTTTTTCATTTACTCCTACTAAAACTCATGCCACAAATGAATTTACTTATTATATCATACAGAGTATGGGAACATAACATGCATATAAATAAGTGAATAATAAAAACAGTTATTAGTCTGATGATGAAGAGTATATTCATCATTTTTATCATCCCCATTTTACAATTTGGTAACTGAGGTTCAGTAAATGAAAGTGACTTTTCCCTGGTCACATAGCTAGAAGATGGCAGAGCCAGAACTCAAACTAAGATGTAATGAGAAACCCAGAAGCAGAAGTCCTGTTTAAGATTTTCTCTATAAGCCTGGAGTCTTACTGGAGACTTAAATTATCCATTATACACTCTCCCAAGAGTGGCTATCACTTTACTCTTACAAGCACTCAATGTATGTCATTAAACAGAAAGAATATTTTATTCAAATAATAAGGTATTAAGAGTGATTCCTGAATAGGAGATTAATCATAAAATATTCCTTAAAAATTACTATCTTTCATCCAGGAGAATGACAATAATGAGAAAACATACCAAAATTTGGGGGAATACTGCCAAAGCGGTTATAAGGGGCAATTTTATATCTCTAGAAGCTTACTTGAATGAAATAGAGAAAGAAAAGATCAATGAATTGGGCTTATTAAAAAAAAAACTAGAAAAAGAACAAATTAAAAACCCTCAATTAAATACCAAATTGGAAATTCTAAAAATAAAAGGAGAAATTAATAAAATTGAAAATAAGAAAACTATTGAATTAATAAATAAAACTAAGAGTTGGTTCTATGAAAAAACCAACAAAATAGATAAGCCTTTAGTTAATTTGATAAGAAAAAGGAAAGAGGAACATCAAATTGTTAGTCTCAAGAATGATAAGGGAGAACTTTCCCCCAATGAAGAGAAAATTAGAGCAATAATTAGGAGTTACTTTGCCCAACTTTATGCCAGTAACTTTGATAATCTAAATGAAATGGAGGAATATCTACAAAAATATAGATCGCCCAGGTTAACAGAAGAGGATATAAATTATTTAAATAGCCCCATATTTGAAAAAGAAATAGAACAAGCTATTAACCAACTCCCTAAGGAAAAATCTCCAGGGCCAGATGGATTTACATGTGAATTCTACCAAACATTCAAAGAACAATTAATTCCAATACTATACAAACTATTTGAGAAAATAGGGACAGAAGATATACTGCCAAATTCCTTCTATGAGACCAATATGGTGCTGATAGCTAAACCAGGTAGGGTGAAAACAGAGAAAGAAAACTATTGACCAATTTCCTAATGAATATTGATGCAAAAATTTTAAATAAGATATTAGCAATGAAATTACAGAAAGTCATCCCCAGGATAGTACACTATGACCAAGTAGGATTTATACCAGGGATGCAGGGCTGGTTCAATATTAGGAAAACTATCAGCATAATTAATTATATTAATAACCAAACTAACAAAAACCATATGATTATCTCAATAGATGCAGAAAAAGCCTTTGATAAAATCCAACACCCTTTCCTATTAAAAACACTAGAGAGTATAGGAATAAATGGGCTTTTCCTTAAAATGATCAGTAGCATCTATTTAAAACCATCAGCAAGCATCATATGTAATGGAGACAAACTAAAACCATTCCCAATAAGATC
>JAJPUD010000116.1:556528-591439 GCA_023553655.1 Myrmecobius fasciatus | reverse complement strand
CATCTCCAATTGTTCACTGAAGAAAACCATATACACCCAGAGAGAGGGATATGAAATATGGACCACAACATAACATTTTCATGCTCTCTATTGATGTTTGCTTGCATTGTGTTACATTTCTCCGATTTTCTTTTTTTTTCTTATAGATAAGATTTTTCTTGCACAACTTGTCAAGTATTTCAACATTATTAACATGTAGTGGACTTCCTGCCATCTAGGGGAGGGGAGGGGACTGGGGATAAAACTTGTAATGGAAAGCTTTGTAAAGATCAATGCTGGGGAACCACCCATACATATGTTATAAAAATAAAAACTTTAATAAAAAAATTACTATCTTATTTTTTTAGCTTTCTCTTTTCTGGTTGAGTTAGGAAAAGTATATATCAATTTTCTTCTTCTTCCTTTATCCAGAATGGGTACTTCCTTCTCCTAACTCACTCTCTCATTAAGTTCTGAGTAGTTTCAATAATTTTCCCATTCTTTTTTCCATTTACTTCTTTTTCATGTACCTAATTTTTAATTGTCATGCAAACAATCTGAAGGTTTCTTCTTGAAAATACTAGTAAATAACAGGAAAAGCATTCCTGCCCTTAAGTTTCAGGGAGGACTCCCAGGCCCACTACATAGACCTTCTGACGAGTTGATTGATATACATCCAGTGTTGAATACAGCAAATATGACTGATTTCTTTGATATCACAGCTCTGGGAAATGGCAATTGTCTGCTTCTTTAATCTCATTCTTTTCAAAACAACAATCAAAGCCTCAGTTCACAAAATATAATTAGGAAACAATTTATCATCTTGAGTGAACTGATATTGTCCCACCTATAAGAATAGAGACTGAGGCAGAGCTCTGAGTCCATGACACTTTATTAAAGGGTTCCTTTTAATTAAGTGGACCTTTCATGATCTAAGATATCTCCTCCTTTCAGGGCCCTGTTTTCATAGTGCTAGATATCTAGGCATTTAAGAATAACTACACCGGGGCAGCTAGGTGGTGCAGTGGATAGAGCACCAGGCCTTAAGTCAGGAGGACCTGAGTTCAAATCTGGTCTCAGACACTTAATAGCCCTTAGCTGTGTGACCCTGGGCAAGTCACTTAACCTCAATTGCCTCAGCAAAAAAAAATAACTATACCAAATACAAAATAATTCTATTGATTGATAGATGACACAAAAACTAAAATAAGCAAAATAACTCATGAATTGAGTGAAAAAAGAAAAATCTCCACATAAGATGGGCAGGCTTCTCCTTAGATTATAAGAAAAGAGATGGTGGTACTAGATAGCACAATCAGTGACTTACTTGGTCATAAGATGATCATAATTTTTTTTACCTGTTCATGTTGGACGAGAGAGAAAATACATGATGTGGTCCTTACTGCAAGATGTGACAAGTGGCTAAGTGGTAAGGTAGTTCCCCTATAGAATAATATCAAGTTGATTAATACTGATTGGAGTAAAGCAAGGATTAAAATGTTCTCACAGCCCCATAAGAGTTCTTCAAATACCTGCAGAGAGAAATCCTGGCACATCCCTCCAAAACACATTTTCTATTCTCCAGACCAAATGTCTCCAGTTCCTTCACGAGATCTGCAAAAGGATCTCCAAGCCCTTTCCATTCCTAATCATCCTTCACTAGAATCAGTCCAGTTTTTCAAATTCATTCCTAAACTATGGTTTGCAAAACCAAACACAATACTCTAGGGATTGTCTAAATAAGCCAGAATATAGAATAGTTTTTTCTCTCTCCAAATTCTCTATCCACCTTACCACTTAGCCACTTGTCACATCTTGCCGTAAGGACCACATCATGTATTTTCTATCGCTGCTGCTGCTGGACAAAAACAATCTCTCTCTCTCTCTCTCTCTCTCTGTCTTTCTTTTACATACACATACTCTCTCTCTCTCTCTTTCACACACACACACACACACATACTAAATCACTAGATCCTTATTTTGTATGTTTTGTATATGTTTGCATATTACTATATGTGAACATGCTGTTTTCAGGTTCCTTTTTGTCTTCATATCACCAGTAACTAACACAGCATTTGACACATAGTAGGAGTTTGATAAGTTAATTCCATTAATTAATTTGTCTCAGGTCAATATTGTTTGAGTGTGTAGTCAGAGTGACTTCATCAAACTCCTTAAGTTTTTTATAAAGTCAATTTTTGTGAAGATTTGAAAGAAAAAGACAAAAGAAGACACTGACTAGTTCTTGGAGAGGAAGCCAGTCTCAAACATGCACCAGAAGATAGGAGATTTCAGCATTCTCTGATTTTCACTCTCAGATCCTGACACTTGGAGGTAATTACCAACTGAAACTTTAGGTCTTCATTCGATATCATGTCTGGATCATTGGAGCATAACAAAGAATAGTCTAAGTCCCTTTATTTTTTTAAATCCATCTTGCTGAGAGATTTATTAGATATTGAGCCATCTGCATCCATTCATTTGACTTTTTCAATAATTTGCAGAAAAGGCATCTCAATACCACTAAGTAAGACACCTCCTGCCTCCTAAAAACCTGAAAGCACTCAGCAGGGGGCTATAACTCATGGGGAAATGTGGCCCCATTTAAATTAATTTACTTGACTTTGTATTATAGGTAAACAGTTCAGGCTTACAGGGGGTTTCCTTTTTCAGCAATCTCTTTGTGTATTGTAAATTATTCATGTATATTAAACTATTGACATCATTTTTGTAGCAGACAGCAAAGCCAGGAAGCCAGGGGAGACTCCTGTAGCCCAAGTCATGTGATGGATGGGAGGAGAATGAAGTCCTATGAATACATTTGCCTCCAAAACAATCAGCCAATCAACCAATAACCATTTATAAAGTGCTTGGTCTGTGCAAAGCACGATATAATAAACACTGAAAAACAAAGACAAAAATGAATCAGTCCATCCTCTCAAATTCTAACAGAGAAAATGACAAAGGCATCTACTCAGAATAACTGCAAAGAGATTAAGTACAAATAAAAACAAGGCTGTTAAATACAAGGTAGAGTGGGAGGGAGTTTTCTAGCCCTGGGGAGGCTAAGGAGATCAGGAAAGAAGCAAGAGTTACAGGCAGGCAGGCAGGCTGATGGTGTTTCTGAGAACTGTTAGCAAGAGTCTTAGAAAGCTGACTTTTATAAAAAGGGAGTTTCTTCTAAGAGTCCCTTAATAAATTTGGTGAATTTATGAGGTGAACGTTGATTTGGAATCATTTGATCAGCATACTGCTCCTACTGTTAAGAATATGCATACCTTCCCAAAATTCAAAGATTAAAACATTTATAGCCCTACCTGAGAAGATGATATGTGTAACTCTTGTGAACTTTATTTTTGTTAGGGGTATACTTAGCGGGTATAGGCATTTTGACTTTAATGTGATAATATAAAAAGAAAGTAGGGATAGAAAAAGGGATTGTACTGGAAGAAGATGAAAAGGGGATGTAAATGGGGTAAATTACATCACATGAAGAGGCCAAAAAAGACCTATGACAGTTGAGAAAAAGAAGGGAAAGGGATGAGCATTCATTGAACTTTAATTTCATTGGATTTGATTCAAAAAGGGAATATCATGAATATTTAGTTTGATATAATAACGTCTCACTATAAAGAAATAGGAGGGGAAAGGGAAAAGGAAAGAGGGGATGTTAATAGAACAGAGAACAGAAGTAGAAGGAGAAAGGAATAAGAAAGGGAGAGGACCTGTAAAAGGAGGGGACAGACTGAGGGAGGTGATGGTCAGAAGCAAAACATTGATGAGATGGAAAAAGGGGAAATGAAAGAAAAGTGTAACTTGGGGAAAATAGGATGGTGGGAAAGACAGATTCAATAATTTTTTTTTGTTTGTTTATTCTTTTTTTTTATTTGCAAAACATATGTATGGGTAATTCCTAAATATTAACCCTTACAAAGCTTTCTGTTACAAATTTTCCCCCCTACTCCCCACCCCTCCCCTAGATGGCAGGATATCCACTACATGATAATTATGTTAGAATACTTAAGAAATTGAATATATGTATAGTTATTGCATCATTTTTTGTGCAGGAGAAATCGTATCTACAAGAAAGAATAATCCGATAAAGGAAACACAATGCAAGCAAACTTCAACAGAGAACATGAAAATGTTATGTTGTGGTCCACATTTCACATCCCTCTCTCTGGGTGTATATGGCTCTCTTCACCGAACAATTGGAACTGGTTTGAAGCATTTCATTGTTGAAGAGAGTCATGTCCATTAGAACTGATCCTTATATAGTATTGTTGTTGCCATGAATAATGATCTCCTGGTTCTGCTCACTTCACTGAGCATCAGTTCATGCAAGTCTCTCCAGGCCTCTCTGAAATCGTCCTGCCAGTCGTTTCTTACAGAGCAATAATATTCCATAACATTCATATACCATAATTTATTCAGCCACTCTCCAATTGATGGGCATCCATTCAATTTCCAGTTTCTAGCCACTACAAAAAGGGCTGCCACAAACATTCTTGCACATGTGGGGTCCTTTCTTTCTTTTATGATTTCTTTGGGATATAAGCCCAATAGAAATACTGCTGGGTCAAAGGGTATGCATAGTTTGATAACTTTTTGAGCATAGTTCCAAATTGCTCTCCAGAATGGTTGCATCTGTTCACAGCTCCACCAACAATACATCAGTGTCCCAGTCTTCCCACATCCCCTCCAACATTCATCTTTATCTTTTCCTGACATTCTAGCCAATCTGACAGGTGTGTAGTGGTACCTCAGAGTTATCTTAATTTGCATTTCTCTGATCAATAGATTCAATAATTTTAATTAGGAATGTAAATGGGATGAATTTTCTCATAAAATGGAAGTTGATGGCAGACTGGATTAAAAGTCAGAATCCTATAATATGTTGTTTACAAGAAATACATTTAAAGCAAAGTGATACATACAGAGTAAAGGAAAAAGGCTGGAGCAGAAACTATTTTGCTTCAGCTGAAATTTTAAAAAAGCAGGGGTAGCAATCCAGATATCAGAGCAAACAAAAACAAAAATAGATCTAATTAAAAGAGATAAGAAAGGAAACTACATTTTGCTAAAGGGTATCATAATGAAGTAATATCAATTCTAAACATATATGCATCCAAATTCCTAGAGGATTTTTGTTTGTTTTTGCCATACACTTCAACTCTTTCTCATATCTTCCTCAAACTGCAAGGGCTCTGTACAGCTTTTTACCTTTAGAACTTACCAAGAATTTGAGGGTGTGGAGATCTTATTGTAATTTGGCATCAAAGGAGAGAATTTTATTTAGTAAATCATAAAAATATTAAAATCATGAATGCTAGGGGCAGACTTTGGGGTCATCTAATCCAACACAATCATTTTATATTTCAAAAAAAAAAAAGAAAACAGCCTAAATGTGATGTCATTCCCTAACTCCAAATGTCACATGCTTTCTCCAATACTAAATTATTTCCAACATGAAAGAAAAGAGCAAAAAGGTGCAACATATACATTAAAAAATGTACTAAGCAGCCATTTCATCAATATAAAATTTTCTAATATCAGGTGCTCCTATTTCCAAATGATGTTAGCTTCTTATAGTAAGATATTGCTTTTTAAATTAATTTAAATAATCATTAGACTATGTCCAGTCTCCTTCATGCATGCTATGGTTAAAGAAAGCAGCCTTCCAACTTTGTACTAAGCATAACAGCTCCATTTTCTTCTCAGATATAGGAATAAAGTGAGAGACAATAGGAAAAGAGGGAAATATTGACACAGGAGTCACATCTCTTTTATTCCATATGTAGCATATCATATCATATATCATAACAGATATCAATGAGTATTTTTTTTTCTTTTAGACATGGTTCTCAAAATATGCTCGTTAAGAGTTATGGCGACTATTACTATCCCTTGTGTGGCTTGAGTTGTCTTTCTCCCATAAATCCTGATATAATGCCCAAATTTCCTAACCCTATATCTATTTCAAATATAAATATAAGAAAATTAGAAAAGAGGAGGCACAGGATATGAGAAACAGAGAGAGTAAAAAAGGCTTCTCAGCATTCTCCATGGTCTTGGACAGAACCTATTGTCCTATTTGTCTCCCTCCCAGCTCTGGGTTATGATGCCAAGCAAAGCCCTTATCTCCAGGGCCTAGTAAGGGTTGGCCCATTAAACTGACTCAAAAGAGCACCAAGAAGCTGGCTTCAAATCCAAGCTCTATTATTTATTAGCTAAGTGATCTCAAGAAACTTACATTACCTCTGGGCTTCAGTTTTGTAATTTATAAAATGAAAGATGGGATACTTGATGTCTATGATCCTTCTTTTCTTTATAATCAAATAATCTTGGTTTTTTGTCCTCAAAATATTCTTGGAAGAAATCCAGCTTGCTTACATGCAAATCATGACTCATTTCATGCTTACCTTTCTACTGAAAAGAAAAAGCAAGCCTCTGTGACAGGCCACTTACTCTAACAAGCTTTTATATTTGAGTTTCATTCAGAACGCTTATTTGTTCCTAAGACATTGCTCTTGATCTGCTCAGCCCCAGGTTCTGTGTGACTGCTGGTGGAGGTGAAGGAGGGGGGAAGAGATAGGGACCTTGGATTTTTTCTTTAGGGTAGAAATGGCATTAATCACTAGTCCAGAAGCCATCATGATGGGTTGTGTGATTTCTGCATGCCATGTCATGGCAGCAGACATCAACTTGAGGGCCTTATATCCCTCCAGGAACCATAGCAACTAGAGGTATGCTTGGGGAGATCTGGTCCGAATGAACTTCTTTTATCTGCTTTGACCACAAACATTCATTTACCATTGCTGAACTCCCTGCATCCAAGTTTCCCCATCATAATGTCCTGATGACAAAAGGGAGGGTCGGTGTTCCCTCCCCCAAGAGAATATCCTCATGAGCCATTGCACAAACATTGCTTTGGTTAGTACAGTATTGCCATTCAGATTTGAACTGTCTGCCTCTAATATTTCACAGCAAATTTGATCCATGCAAAAGATGGTATCTTCTCTTCTGGAGGACCCTTTGCTCCACTGGGAAAAAAATCATCCAGGCTGTATTAAATAATAAATATGTGCTACTGCTT
The DNA here is from genome assembly GCA_023553655.1 of Myrmecobius fasciatus. NCBI lineage: Eukaryota > Metazoa > Chordata > Mammalia > Dasyuromorphia > Myrmecobiidae > Myrmecobius > Myrmecobius fasciatus. The sequence continues at coordinate 584,364 of JAJPUD010000116.1, read as the reverse complement.
CCTTAGCTGGATTCCAAGAATTTTATATGCTGTAATTTAATCCTTAGAAAACCAAAGGATATTAACTGATCTAAACTGTCTTAGGCAGAAATCTCTTCATTTGGCTGCCTTTTGAAGTTTGTCTCAAAAGCCTTTGATGTCTTAATGCTGGTTCAAAAATTAGAAAGAGAAAAATCTTGACTTTGTAAATCATTTTGGGATTAAAGAAATGACAATATGATGATGAATGGCACCTACAGAATTTAGAAAAAAAATCATTTCTCTGAATCTCAAGTGAATCACAAAGTTGAGGCTGTCTAAAACTCACTTCTGGTAATACTGAGATCCTATGGTATTCCAGATGCACAATGAAACCCCAATATTCTGACTTTATTATGAGCACCTTTCCACATCTGCAATCTGGCTGTACAATAAAGTCTTGTTCTTTTGTTGCAAGATTGCCCTGTTTCATTTTTTTTATTATTAATTTAAACCATGTGGGCAATGGGTAATCCAGTAAGCCATAGGCATTTCAGATCAGAGCCTTCCTACAATCACATATAACATCAAACATCTGGATATTTAGATGGATAAAGAGATCGAAGAAAGGACTTGGGGGGGGAGGGAGAACCCTGCCTGAAATAATAGATTGAATTTTAATGTAATTTCATTCTTTCATTCATTTATTATCTCTCTATTTGACCAGTCCCCTTTAATTTAAATAATTGACCAGAGGGGATTAGAAAGGAAAATCAATAACCTACCAAAATTTCAATCCTATAGACACCCCAAATGGCTGTATTTATTTGTCTGGTAAAATCTATTCATGTTATGCTGCTTCAAATGACCAAGGTAATTTAATGTCTGATTTTTCTATGAAACCTGGAATCAAGATTACAATATTTATAAAGAAATGAATATGATCTCTCTGCTCTACCATTACACATTTAACACAATATTCATCCTTGAAACACTTTGCCTATAAAATTGCAAATACATTTTCCCTTTTAATTACACAAATATATTTTCTGTTTCTGGTCATTGTCAAGAACAAAAAAATTTGAGGGATGGAGGAAAGAAAACATAATGGTAGAAAAATTGAAGGAAAAATTCTTTTATCTTATCTTATTTTTCTGGTGAGAATTAATTTTGTTGCTTTTTTGATAGGAGTGAGAATAGATATTTTAATCCCATTGAAAATAAGTGGTTCAATTGAAGCAAAGCCCATAATAAGCCTCTAATAAATATTAATTGATTGGTTGATAAAGCATCGCTTTCTTCCAACATTTAGCAATCTCTATGAAGCATAGATAAATAAATTTACAGATTAAAGAAAATATTTTGTTAAAATATTGTTATATTTTGTTTTTATAGGACTTTCAGTTTTTAATATATGCCTTTTCCCTTACTTATCCTTAGATTTATCCCAAAGGAAATACTTCCACCATTTTATGGGAAAGTTAATATTATTTACTGTGAAAACCAGATCAAATACTTGTCAATCCTGCATAACACTTAATTTAAAAAAAAAAGGGTTTGCTCCATAGAAGAGACTGGTTCAATCAAGGGACTTTCAAAGAGAATGAAAATTGACCAGGAAAGCCCCATTAAGTACCTGCTACAACAGACGTGAGTAAGTTTCCAGAGAAGACTTACTATCGGTCCAAAAGAAGGGCAGACAGAGTTGATGTTATTTTCATTTTGTAATCCAGATGCACTCCATCTTAATGCAGAGCCCAGGTGTGGGCATTCAGAAGTTAAAAAAAAAAAGAAAGAAGAAACATAAAGATGAAAGACTCAGTGGCTGATTCTGCTGAAATCTTTAGCCCTAAATTCTTGATGAAGCTGGGATTGTTGCTTTTCTGAGTTATTTTCATCCTTTCTTGATAAGCCATTTATTGGTACCTGCATTTTTGAGAAAAGTTCCCTTTTCTGTGGCAATGATTGGAAAGGGGACAGACACTTCACCGTATGTATTAAGGGATCTCAGATATTGGTAATGATTATCATTACTATCAACCTACAATCCAACTAAATGTAATTTTAATAAAGCAATGACTTTGCATCAGGGATCGTGCTAGGGGGTACTGGAGATTCAAAGAAAAAGAAAAACAATCCTCACCCTCAAGGGGTTTATTGTTAGTGATTTGTCATGAAAACAATAGATTTTAAAAACTTATATTTTAAGAACTTTATGGTTTATCAAGAGCCTAAACTTTGGTTCAATTATTATTTTTCCTATTCTGCAGATGAGTAAATTGAGGCTGGAAGGAAAGATATGCAATTGCAAAGGCTATATATTTGGGAAGTGTCAAAGTCAGAAAACTAACCCAGATTTTCTGGCTCCCAAATCTGACTAAAAGTTTTGCAAATAAAAACCAAAGAAAACTTCTACCCTGAAAGAGTACACAATAGAAACTGGATACACAAAGAATTACAATAAAACATGAAGTTAAGTAAAAGAAAATGGTGACAGGAGTAATCTAGAATGGCAAGCCAAGTTTAAAGCTCACAACACCAGCCCCCTCAGAACAACATCAAAGAACATAGTTTGTACTGATCATTATAAATGTGTTCTTTTTTTTTCTTATGAATTAGAAAGTTCCTATAAAAACATGACCCAGTTCTCATAATATCACTTTGAGTAGCTAAGGAAAAAAAAGATATTTATGTAGCTAAATTTACTTTATATAAATTCATATATATTTCCTGAGATGTTTTTTTTTTTGTTAAACACCCTGCTCATCATTTCTAGAAGAGTATTCCATCATGATCATACATCACAATTCCTTCAGTAACTCCTAATTAATGATCATCCCCTCAATTTCCAAATCTTTGCCACTATAGAAAGAACTATGGCAATTACACACACACACACACACACACACACACACACACACACACACAATAATTCTAGACATACTTCTATTTATTGCTTCTTTTTTGGATTTAAATAGCATTTTCCTTCCCAGGTGCTTTGTTTTTAATTTACTTATTTATTATAATCAAATGACTTAGTTGCTCAAAATTGTTCTTCCATGTTTTCTGGGTTCTGCTCATTTTTCTCTTCATTATTTTGTGCAAGTCTAAGCATGTTTTTCTCAGATCATCAAGTTCATTATTTCTTTTGCACAGTAGTATTCCATCACAATTATATGCCACGACTTGTGATTGTTTAATTGTCCTTCATTCTAAAAGAGGATTTTATATATATATATATACACACACATATATATATATATACATATATATATATATATATATATATATATCAGTGTCAAGACACAAGGTATCCCTATCATTTCTCAATTGGGGAATGGCTCTTATTTTTAAAAATCTGGCTCAATTCCCTACCCATTTGAAAAATGAGGCCATTATCAGAGAACTATACTGTAAAAATTTTCCCAGTCATGAAAGGGGGGAGATGGCAGAATAAGATGGGAAATTCTCTGTTTCTCTCAATTTCCCCCACAAACAATATAAAATAACATCTCCACATGAATTTGGAATGACAAGAAGTAATTAAAAATAAAGGTAAAACAATCCACCTAAGATAACTTGGGAGATGTTAGGAAAGATCTGCCCTCCCAGGGTGGTAGTTTGACCTGATTGAAATGCAAATATATCAGGAAAGATACTGCCAAATAAAATATAACAAGTTCTGGGGCAGCTGGGGCAGGGGGCAGCCTCAGTTTTTGAAACTGTTCCTTCACAGATAGCGGAAATATCAGACAGATGATCAGGTCAATATTGCGGGGCCTACTTCCTCTATTGGATAGTTGGCTAAGGTGCACTGACCTGATGCAGTCCCAGGCTATGGTTGTGAGTGAGGAAACTTAAGCACATACTGGATGAATATAGTCATAGAAGGTGAGGACTCTGCTGGCTGAGGGGACCCATAGGAGAGCTGAGTTCCTACTTTTGGTTCCAGGACAGTGGGGGGAAGGTGAATCTTAAAATTGCAGAAGAAACTGCAGGGAACAAGAGCCTTTGGGGTGACAACATTACTAGGAATTCTGGCTGTAACTCAAGAGTGGAGAGAAATAACTGAAGTCAAAGCCTCCAGAAAGAATTCAAGATATTAATAGCACAAAAAACCTGAATCCTGAAATATTATCCCTCATATCTCAGAATTAGAGCTGAACTTGTACATAAAATTAACAGAAAGGAAATAAACTGCTAATAATAATAACAATGAGTAAGCAAAAGAACTTAATCATAGATAGAGAAATCTGGATACAAACTCAGAAGTTGAAGTTTAAACAACTTTTTCTACCTGAAAGAAAAAAAATCAAAATGATCACAAGCCCAAAAAAGATGTAAGTTTTTTTCAAAGACTTTTAAAAGTATTTTTAAAATCAAATAAGTGGGGTTGAAAAAATTAGGGAGGAGAATAAGATCAATGCAAGAAAATCATGAAAAGAAAGTCAACTAATTGAAAAAATAGTTCCAAAAGTTTATGAAAGAAAATCACTGCTTAAAAGTTAGAATTGGTTGAGGGGAAACCAATGACTTTATAAAACACAAAGAAATATTTTTTTAAAAATCAAAAGTATTTTTTAAAAAATAGTGGAGAATGTGAATGTGAAGCATCTTATTAGAAAAACAACTTGGGGTAAGATATAGGGAAATCAACAAACAACCTGAAAGTTATGAACAAAAAAGAGTCTAGTCACCATACTTCAAGAAATAATTAGGAAAAATTGCCCTGAAAAGTTATAGCAAGTAAAATACAAATGGAAAAAATCCACTGGATATCATATAAATCGATATCAAAATGAAAACTCAGAGAAGCATCATAGCTAAGTTTCAAAATTTCCAGTCAAGGAGAAAATAGTATAAGCCACCAGGAAAAAAGAGCAATTTAAACACTGCGGAGCTAGAGTTAGAATAATACAAGAATTAGCAATTTCTACATTAAAAGATCAAAGCACATGGAATAATATATTCAAAAAAGCAAAAAAGCTGGACTTGTAACTAGTAGCATACTCAGCAAAACTGTGTGTTAAATATTAAAGACCAATTATAAAGGACTCAATAAAGTTAAAATATTTATTTTGTACTGAGAAAACATTATCTGTTAACTCTTAAGAATGTTATCATTAATTGCATGCTTTGAAAGAACATACATAGATAGAAAGCTTGGATTTGACTTGAGTATTATGCAAAGATTTTGTAACACAAAATTGGATAGAGAGAGGTAAAATAGAGCAATTATTTCCTCCAAAATGAAATAACGAAAGGAAGAATTGGAATATGGTACTTCTAGAAACTTATTTTCATTGGAACTGAGCTAAAGACAGAATAATATATACTTTTAGAAGGGCATAAAATGTTAATTTATAGAGAAATACAAGGATCGGAGATAGGATAAGGGAGAGACTTTTAGAAGGCTGTGCACATGAAAGGAAGTCTAACAGAAATTTCCATGTAATTAAATAATCTCTTTTTTAAAAAAAAGTTCTTTCTGGGAGTTGTAAAAACATTATTTTTTTGGAGCAGTGTTAATGGGATTTTTTTTACTTGAAAATATATTAAACTGAATTTATAAGAAAATTCCCATGTTTATAACTAGACAAATGAATTCAAAGAAACCAGTGTTAACCTTTGTGTATTACTTCACCAAGGAAATCCTACCTTGTCTTTTTCTGCCACCATGCCATTTTATACTTTTTCTGCCTTGATGATCATATTTGTAAATAATATAGTACTAGAAATTCACATTTAGATCTTTAGTAAAGAAAAGGTTTCTGCGTTCCATGATTATCTATTAGTGAATAGACCATTTTAATGTATATAGTTTCTAATTCTTTCTTATTCATGTAATTTTAAATTTTGGTACTTTCTTATTTGGGATATGAATTTAATACCTTAACTTTCAATTTGACATGATTTTCCTGTTTATATTACATAATAAAAGTCTATTTTAAAAAAAAAAGAAAAAGAAGGTGTACAGATCAAGAAATAAGAAGGCAAGGGGAGAGAAAAAAGAAGAGGTTCTTAGAAGAGATGAAGATTAGAAATGTGGTGGTAAGAAATCAATTAGACTTCTGAAGAGAGAAGATGAAGAGAGAGAAAAAAAATAAGCACAACTTGTTTAATCTTTTACCACTTGATGGGCATCCCTTCAATTTCAATTTCTTTGGCACTACAAAGAGATATGACTTAGATATTTTAGAGCATGTGGGTTCTTTTCCCTTTTACCATAATTAAATTGGGAAACATCTAATACTGATATTGCCGAGTCAACAATTATACACAATTTTATAACTCTTTGGGCATAATTCCAGATTTTTCACTGAAATGGTTGAAACAGTTCACAGTACAAACAACAGTCTGTTATTTTTTCCATATCACCACCAAAATTTTGTGATTTAACCAATCTGATAGATGTGAGATATCTGATTTTTTTTTTAATTTGCACTTTTCTAATGAATAATGATTTAGCGTTTTTAATATGACTGTATATAGTTTTGATTTCTTCATTGGAAAATAGCCTGTTAATTTCTTTTCATTATTTATCAATTGAGGAATGATTCCTTCTTAAAAATTTGAGATAAATATATTTGAGATATGATACCTTTATCTAAGAAACTAATTATAAAATATATTCCTTAATTTTCTGCTTTCCTTCTAATCTTGGTTACATTGTTTTGGGGGTTTTGTATGAGACAGTTTACATTTAAATCAAAATTATCCATTTTACATCTCACAATTTTCTCTAATTCTTATATTTTCACAATTTCTTCTTCTATCCATAAGTTTGATAGGAAATGTGTTCCATGTTCTTCTAAGCTTTTTTAAAAATGAAATCTCCCCTTATACTTGTCATACATCCATTTTGACCTTATCTTGATCAATGGTGTAAGATATAGATCTATATTAATTTCTGTCATACTGCTTCCCAGTTTACCCAACAATTTTTTATTAAATAGTAAAAAATATATTATTTCCAAAGCTTCAGTCTTCACATTTGTTTAACATGTTTACTATCATCATTTACTACTACATATTGTACATCTGCTCTGTTCCATTGGTCTATCTTTCTTTTACTTAGCCCGTGCCAAATAGTTTTGATAATTACTGTCCTTTAATATAGTTTAAGATCTGGTATTGCTAACCTCCTTCCTTTGTATGTTTTTTTTTCATAACTCCTTTGATATTCTTAACCTTTTTTCTTCCAAATGTATTTTTTTCTTAGCTCAATGAATATTTTTGGATGGCACTGAAAAAGCAGAGTAGTTCAAATAGAATTTTCATTTTTATTATATTAGCAAAAATGCTAAAATAATATATTGAAAGATTGTATGTCTACATTAGTTTTATACCAGGAATGAGGAGTTGTTGTAATATTATGAAAACTTTAAACTTAACTATATTAATAGCAAAATCAGAAAAAAACATATGAATTTATATTATACACATAGAAATTTTATGACAAAATATAATATCCATGTTTAAAAGCATAGAAGTAAATGCATCCCTTAAAATGGTCAAGAACATATATCTGAAACCTAGAACTATTATTATTTATAGCAGAGATAAAGCAAAAATTTTCTAATAATTTCGGGGATAAAACAAGGATTTCTATCAGAACTAGGAGGACACTGTGTACAATGACAAAATAAATAAATAAATAAAGTCAAATGACCACAAATACTATAATATTTAATACATTTGTTTGTATATAGGTACACTATATTCATAATCTTTTCCACAGATCAATCCTACTTTTTAAAAAAATACCAAATTACTTTGAAAATCATTACTTTGTAACATAGTTTGAAATCTGGCATTACTAGGTCAAGTAAATATATATATTAAATATATATATGTATATATATGTACATATATATAGACTATACAGTAACATGGCTATAAAGATAAATGATGTTGAAAGCTAGAAGAATTGTGATCAATGCAATTATCTTCATAGATATTTTATATGTATATTTTTATATGTGACCATTAGATATTTGTGTAATACATTCAAACATGTAAATAGTGTATTGTGCACATACATATATTCACCGTACATATACAAATATTGTGTATATATACTTTCATGTATATTCAGATATTGTGTGCATGTATATATACAAACAATACATTTAAACATATGCACAAATATTGTGTATATATATTCACATATATTCACATACATGTATACATATATGTATTATGTGTGTATGTATACACACACAAAATATCTATGATGATGATTTCATTGATCATCGTTCTAGTTTTCAAAATCATTTGTTTTTGAAGTCTTGTTATTGTATACAATTTTTTCCTAGTTCTGCTTAGTTCATTATGTGTATATATGTACACACACACATATATATATGCATTCAAATCCAGGTGTATATGTGTTTATATACACACATAAATATTATATATATATATAGGATAAGGAAATTAGGTGACACAGAAAGAGTGCCAAACCTTACTTCAAATCTAGTCACAGATCCTTACTAGTGGTATGACCCTGGGGCAAGGGACAAGACAGTTTGCTTCAGTTCCTCAACTGTAAAATGAAGTTGGGGAAAAATGGGGTCAAAAAGAGTGGGACATGACTAAAAAATATTATTTGTAAAAGTGTCATTGTTGTCTTCTTATCATAGCAGCAACACAAAATCATCTTTTCCTTTCTAAAGGAACTTGTACTTTGTGTGAGGAGAAAAGAATCACTTCAGGATAGTGCAAACCAAAGGCAGAACTTTAACCCAAAACCATGTCTTCAAAGACAGACTTCTGTCCAATAAGCAAGCCAACAACATTGATATTAAATATAATGATCAATGCGTGTTCTACCTGTTAAAGACATAATCCAAATTGTTTGTTTAAAAAAATAACTGATAAGGGGTGGCTAGGTAGCACAGTGGATAGAGCACCAGCCCTGAAGTCAGGAGGACCTGAGTTCAAATCTGGCCTCAGACACTTAACACTTCCTAGCTGTGTGACCTGGGCAAGTCACTTAATCCCAATTTGCCTCAGAAAAAAAAATAAAATAACTGATATACATGGTCACTTACAATTCCTTCATTATTTTATGACATTATTTTTCATTTACTTTTTCACTTATTCTTGTTCATATGTTTGTATTCTTATACATAACAATGAAATTAAAATAAAGTTTATAAGTAAAATTAATGTTGGGAAAAACTGACTATAAAATATTAAGTAAAGACTGAATCTTAAGATTTGGAGGGCTACAGATTTTTTTTTTTACTATTCAGTTTTCCAATAGGAAAAACTGTGAAAGAAAAATGTGTGTGACTGCTTTCTCCACTTAAGAAGAAAATTGTTGTCATCCTATTATAATTTCAAGTTGAAATTAATTTTGAAAAAAATAAGAGTTTGCACATGATGGTCTAAATATTCTTGGTATCTGTGCTGGTGACTGGTTTAGAAATTCAGTAAGCCCTGATGTTTATAGATCAGCCCAGAAGATCAGCCCAGTACTCATGCCAGAATTCATAATTACAGGGCAACTGAAAGCTCTTAAAATATTTTTTTAAAAATAAGAACTTATGACAGACTTCAGAGTAAATAATACTTGGGTCTCAAATGACTTTATAATTGGAGCAGTCATTTTCACATACATCCATGGGAGATTTTTTCTCTCATAAGTAGTTTTTAATGACAGTTTTGAAAGCAGAGGCTATTCACAAAGAAAGGAAACCCCAATATAATGGGCACATTCACATCACTAAGACCATGAGAACGTCAATGGCTTCTTAATGAAAAATTAAAAGGTTTCTTCCTGTGGCCTTTAATTTTAATTCCCAGGGGGTTATAAAAGCTTTCACATTTTTAAAGTTCCACAAATGTACAGAGGATATGCCTGGTGAGATCCTAACAGTCTTATTAACTCACTGACTAAAGCTAATGACAGTCTAAAATTCTGTTAAGGCCTCAGGAGATTTTCCTCTGGTCAATGTTCAATTGCCTAACATTATACCGGGTCCATAAAACACTTATCATGTATATTTATTCATTAGTTAAATGATTGATATAATCAAGACTATTTACACATTACTAGTCTTTTGGAATGGCATTGAGAAGCTGGAGCATATCCAAAGGATGTCATTATCCATGCTGCCTATAGATTACTTGAAAGAACTTGGGAAGAACTGGGAGCTTAAGGAAGATATGGTTCAGAAGAGAAGTGGTGGCTGTGTTCAACTTAAAGGGCTTCACTGGAGAAATTGTGTTATCCTAAAGTATAGAACCAGAAACAATGGCAGAGGGTATGGGGAAAGGGAAGGAAACAAGCATTTATATGAAACCTACTAAGTGCCAGGGACTGTGCTAAGTGTTTTCCATTTCTTTCCCATTTGAGCCTCACAACAATAGCAAGAATTAGGTACATTATTTGCCCAATTTTACATCTGAGTAAACTGAGGCAGATTAATTTACTTTCCCAAAGTCATATAGCTGGAAAGTGTACAACACTGGATTTGAAATCATGTCTTTTTGACCCCAGGCCAAGAATTCTACTCACTATACCATCTAGCCTCTGAAAGAAATGTAGATTTGATACCATTAAAAAAAATCCTTGCTAATTGTGCAAAACAATGGGCCAAAACTGGAGTGCTGTTCCTGGGGACATATTGGGCTTCCTCTCTTTGGAAAAGATACTGCAAAGGCTGGTGATCTCTTTAAGCACATTATAATGGGACTTTCTTTCTGATAAGTGTTGGACTGTATGCCTACAGAGGTCCCTTATAACTACCAAAATGCTCTAATATGATGATTCCACAATTCCATGCTTCTGTGATTTTATCCTTCACTATATTTGTGATTCCTTATTTCAATAGTATTGAACTTTTGGATGTGTAAATATGATCAATAAACATTTATTAAGTACCTACTATGTGCCAAATATAATGTTAACCACTGGGAAAACAAATATGAAAAAATACAGCCTCTGCCCTCAAGGAGCTTACAATCTAAAGGAAGAAGACAAAACAAAAGAAAACTAAAAAGTTAGGGAGGGGAAACAGGAGAAGGGGCCTAATGAAGGGACACTGTGGATAAATTTCTAAGTGATGCTGTGGAAAATCAGTCAGAAAAAATCCACAAGAAGCATAACCTCAAGAGAAATAAGATATTTGAGTTGAGGTCTCTCCTTAAATGGAGGTTTGGAGATAATGGCCCATCATGCAATCAGTTCAATCAATATTATTAGATTAAGATTATTTCCACTTCTTCAGTTCACCCAATCTCTACATGCTTTGGTGAGCAGTCTTTGTAAGTTGCTATGGATAAATACAGGTCATCTCCAGGTAGCCAGTCTTCCAGTTCTGTCAGCCTCTCAGAACTGAGACTTGTCCTCAACAATAGCATCTTTAAATTTTGTAAACATGCATACATATATTTGTGTGTGTATGTGAATAGTATAATTTTATATACATATTTCATATATATGAATACATGTATATGTGTGTGCATATATGTATATGGTTAAGTATATATTTTACTTCCACTGCAAGCCCCCTTCAAAATTTCCCCATTGCCTATGATTCCACAAGAAATCCATGGAACTGCCTGTCTGACATGGTTTAGGAAATGACCCAAAATCTTAGAGTAGGAAAGGGCCTCCACAGTCAACATGACCACTCCCTTTCTAGAGAAGGATCCCATCTGTTCTTGCAGCTTTAGCTTGAAGACTTCAGCTATAAGCAGAATAATACCCCCTCCTATCATAAGTAGTTCATTTATATACTTTGGTTCATTAGCCATTGCAGTCCATTGAGTGGTCACATATGTAATCTTTCCAGTATTGTCCCTCCTTTGGCTAAAATGACTATGTACATAAATAAGGACAAAATATACACAAGGTAAATATATGCCTTAACATTATTTTTTAAGCAACTATTGTGTTATTATTTAGAATGAGCACAAAATGGATGCAAACTTTCTGAGATGTATAATTTATTTGGGGGTTAAAACATGTGATTAAAGTCACTTTTAAAGTATTCTATATTAATTTCACCCAATTTCCCACCAGTATATTTGAAGTTTTATCTTAATTGGCTCAAGAAGTTGCAAAGACTATAGTAATAAGATTAATCAGAATACCTGGTGATTAACCTATGACATAATCAATTCACTCAACATCAAATCCAATTCTCTTCCATCAACTTCAAAGCAGAATTATATTTATGCAGAGACAAGACAATTAGAGAATCAAGAAATTCATCCCTGGGAAAGCTGCTGACTTCCAGCTTTTTGGCATGAGCATTGCCCTAAAATATGCTTGAGGGAGTTTGTTTAGGATTATGTAACTCCTTGGGTTCTGTGGTTTCAATTTTTTTTATTATTTACTAAAATCATTGGTTCCAGTGTTCACTGTATACCTATTTGTATGCTGGTTGGCCTGATCCTTGAAAAAATGATGGAGTGATGTTATCTATGGGGGAAGGATGGCATGAGGACTGGTTCCTGAATTAGGGTGCCATCTAATAATAAATAAGAGAAAATTTTTTTCTGATACAGACAAGATCACTATTTTTCACTACAATATGACACATTCATGGGGAAAGCTCAGGATTTGGAGGCAGAATTTGGGCTCAATTCCAGTGCCCACAGCTATGTGACACGCACTTCTCTGAGATTCATTTTCTCCATCTCTAAAATGGTATAGCTAGAATGGATTACCTCTAAGATCCCTCTGTAGCTATAATGTTCCACTCCATTGCTTTCTTTCAATATGAATATGAGAGATGGTGCTTGAAATATTTTTCAACCCAGCATTTGCTCTTTCAGATTTTTCCAAACTGGAAAGAGTTTCCCTATGACCCTGTTAATGGAAGTGTGTCACCCTCCCAAGAACCAGCTCAAGTAAATTCAGAGAAACTCCTTGTCTGAATGTTGGCCTAAGATATGGAAGCACTCAGTTTAACAACTGGAAGAAAATGTCTTCTAAGGAATCAAGAAAGGGGTGTGGTTCCCATGTGTGAGAAGAAGACCCATATGGCCAAAATGAGTTAGTCTAAACATGAGTAAAAGCCTGAAATGTAATAATAAGTACATGAGCTAAGATCAGAAAAAAGCTAGGATTTAATCCCTCACTCCTGAAATTCACCAAATGGGGAATTATGGGCAAGTCACTCCCTTTATCCAATCAGTCAGCAAATCCTAATGAGCCTACTTCAACACACATCATTTCACACTGTAGCCACCCTATACAGACCCTGGTCATCTCTGGATAATTGCAACAATCTCCTAAATTGGTCTCCTTGCTTCCAGCTTCTCTTCTCCAATCCATTCTTCACATGATCAATTAATCCACAAACAAACATTGATTAAAGACTTACTCTGTATTAAGCTTTGGGGATAAGAAGGCAAATAGAGTTGGAGGCCTTAAGGAGTTTATATTCTAATAAGTGATAAAATCTATAAGTAGGAACACATAAATTGTGAACAGAATAGATGGCAAATAACTCAAGAAAGGGAAGGCAATAATAACTAATTAGTCTAGTGATTACAAAAGGCCTCCTGCAGGAGTAGATATTTGAACTGAGTCATGAAGAAAGCCAGGTATTTTAAAGGCATAGGTGAGGAGGGAGGACAATCCAGATTTCAGGACCATCTAGTGCAAAGGGAAAGTGATAGGGAATTGAGTCTCATGTGAGAAATATGGCAAACAGGTCAGTGAGACTGAACTATAAAGAGTTGGAAACAGAGCAATGGGTAAAGTTGGAAAAATAACAAGGACCCAGTTTGGGAAAACTTTAAATGACAAACTGAGATTTGATCTTGGAAGTTACATATTGCCAGTGCAATTTATGCAGCTGTGGAAGGCACAAAATGACTTCCTTAAAACACAAACCCGATCACTTCAGCTTTTTGCTCAGAAAACTTCAATATCTCCCTAGTACATTTACATCTTATTTGACTTCAAGGGTCCCAAATATAACTATGTTTTATTTTGTTTTTAAGTATCACCCTTAGCATGACGTTCTCTTGCACACAGGTGTTACAATCTATTGGACAAATGCAAAAATCTCCTGTTGTAAGATTTTCTCATCCAATGTCATTTATAATTAGATCAGAGTCTTTTCCAAAACATGATTCAATTAGATTTAGTCTCATGAATCCCAAACATTAGAATGTTATTCATTTGGAGTCTAATCTTTCTGAGTATTCTTATATGAGTAATGTCAGAGGAATGATCAAGGAGGCTGATTTATTACTGCATTTTTTACAAAAACAAATGTAATTCTTCGAGCTTATACTTCAGCATTGGACAAGATGAAGTGATATGGAGACTAGAGCAGGTACGCTTCCTTTTTCCTTCTTCAGCATACGTTCCTCCCCCTCCCCATCCCACACCACCACCTCTGACATTATTAAAACACATTCCAAGAGCTGATGAAGTGAGATTTGGATACAGTCTGACACTTGAAAATGCCTGTAAAATCACCCGACACCTCTGTAATTGATCCATTTTTATTCATAATAATAATAATAATGCTCATTTCTGTAGCGATCCAAAGTACACAGTACATTATTCATGATGACTATGTGAGGTGGGTTACACATTCCTTACCTTTATTTTTCCTAAGAATACCAAGGCTCAGAGAGGTTAAAAACCTTGACCATCACCATAAAATTACTAGGCTTGTGAGGAAGGATCTGAATCGGGGTGCCCTGACCCAAGAACCTGCACAGGAAACATTGAAAGATGCCTGCTGCTGCTTTCAGAATCCCAGAATCTCAGGATTGGAAGGGACTTCCTGGACATCTGATCCAACTCATGGATGAAAAAGAAATGACACGAAAATAAGCCCAAGTGGCCTAATTGTGCCAGGTCTAAAACTATATTATAAAGCAACAGTCATCAAAACCATTTGGTACTGGCTAAGAAACAGAGTAGACAATCAATGGAATAGGTTAGTTGCATAGGACAAAATAGTCAATGAAAATAAACCCAAAAGGTTATCAACCCGCCTTTATTTAACATGGAAAGCATTTCATCCTAGGGCAGCCCACTTTACTGTAATATCACTGTCATTGCTAGGAATTTTTTTTTCCCTTTATGATTAAACATCAGGGACAAGAATAATAGTTTGCATTTATGGTACTTTAAGGTTTACATAGTATTTCTACAAATAATTTCTCATGTTAGATCTAAGTCTTTCTTTTTGATCTTTAATTCTGCCCTCTGGAACCAAGTAGAATTTGTCTAATGTCTCTTCCAAATGAGAATCCTATACATAATTAGATACAATCATATCTATCATAAGAATTTTTCCCCTCATGGCGGGGAGGGGCAGATCAAGATGAAAATACTGCAAGCAGCCAGAAAGAAACAATTCAAATATGGGGGAGCCACAATCAGGATTACCCAGAACCTCGCAGCTTTCATTTTAAAGGATCTAAAGGCCTGGAATGTGATATTCTGAAGAGCAAAGGAGCTTGGACTACAGCCAAGAATCAACTACCTACCCAGCAAAACTAAGCATTATCTTTCAGGGGGGAAATGGACATTCAATGAAAGAGGGGATTTTCAAAATGTTTATATTCTCACATGGGAAGATGATATGTGTAACTCTTGAAAACTGTATCTTTGTTACAGGTATACTTAAAGGGTGGAAGTATAATTTGACTTTATTGTGGTGATATTAAAAAGAAATTAGGGATGGAAAGGGATTGTACTGAAAGAAGAAGAAAGAGAGGTAAAATGGAATAAATGAAGAGCCAAAAAAGACTTATTACTGTCAGTTGAGAGAAAGAAAGGAGGGAGATGACCATTGTTTGAACATTAAAATCATCAGATTTTTCTCAAAGAATGAATATCATACCTATTTAGTTTGTTATAGAAACTTGTCTCATCCTATAGGAAAGTGGGAGGGGGAAAGGGAAAGGAAAGAAAGTGGCTAATAGAAGGGAGAACAGAAGTAGGAGGGAAAAGGGATAAGAATGGGCATGGGCTATTAAAAGGGAAGGGAAGACTGAGAGAGGTGTTCATAACCAAAACACTGGTGAGGATGGAAAGGGGAAAGAAAAGAGAAAAGTATAACTTAGGGAAAATAAAATGTTGGGAAATACAGTTAGTCATTTTAACTGTGAATGTGAATGGGATGAATTCTCCAATAAAATGGAAGCAGATAGACTGAATTAAAAGCCAGAATCTTACAATGTGTTGTTTAAAAGAATCATATCTGAAGTAGAAAAATACATACAGAGGAAAGGTAAAAAGTCTGGAGCAGAATCTATTATGTTTCAGCTGAAGTAAAAAGGGGGGGGCACAATCCTGATCTCAGATCACGCAAAAGCAAAAACAGATTTAATTAAAAGAGATAAGAAAGGAAACTACAGCTTGCTAAAAGATACCACAGATAATGAAGTAATATCAATATTAAACATATGCACCAAGTGATGTGGGATAGAAATTTCTAGAAGAGAATTTCAGGAAGAAATAGACAGCAAAACTATACTAGTGGGGGATCTCGACCTCACTCTTTGAGAACTAGATAAATAAAACCACAAAGTAAACAAGAAAAAAAGTTTAGGAGGTAAATAGAATTTAGAAAACTTAGATATGATAGACCTTTGAAGAAAATTTAATGGTGACAGAAAGGAATATCTTTTTCTTAATGGTTCATGAAATCTATACAAAAATTGACCATGCATTAGGGCATATCTTGTACACAGCAACAACAAGATTATGTAATCATCAACAGTGAAGGACTTGAATTTCTAACTGAAATTCCAATAGACTTGTGTTAGAGAGAACCATCCACATCTAGAAAGAGAACTGTGGGAACTAAAAGTGGATCACAACCTAGTATTTTCTCCGTTTTTGATGTTTTTTTTTCCTTTTTGATCTGGTTTTTCTTGTGCAACATGATAAATGTGGAAATATGTTTAGAAGAATTGTATGTATTTAACCTGTATTGAATTTTTTTCTGTCTATGGGAGGGAGGTGGGGAAAGAGAGGGAGAAAAATCTGGACACAAGGTTTTGCAAGGGTGAATGTTTAAAACTATCTTTTACATTTATTTTGAAAACAAAAAGATATTAAAAATAAATAATTTTGCCTTTTCTATAGGTTAAAATCCTCAGTTACTTTAGCCAGTCTCAATAAGGCTCAAACCCATTTGCCATTTTTGTCCTAGTCTTGCCTTCTGGAAACTTTCCAACTTATCTAGAAGTCAGTACTGTACTTCAACTAATACATAAATCAAATATTCTCATTTGCCCTTTTCATTTCTTCTTTCTAATGCACAATTGCATTATCCTATATGCTTAAAAATTATAAAATTAAAAGTGTAATATATAGCTTCACAGAAAGAATAACACTATGTATACTATCATAAAGAACACAAACAAAAAGATTCCCTAATCAAAATACCTTCAGTTGCTTCCAAGGATCTTGTTGTATATGATGTCAGAAATAAATTAATCCTTACTAAAGCATGTAATATAGGCAAAGAAAAAATAATCTGTTGAGTACACAGAAATCACATGAATCAACACCCTAGTGGCAGCATCTACCATCTTTTCTTTTCCATTCCAGGGTCAATGATTTTCAACAAATTCAGATGGTATGCAACCTTCTGCTTATGTCTCTTAAGTCTTGTGTAGATTTGTCATTTAAAAGAATGGACTTGCAGTTGATCTTAGCAAATCAATGATGACTTCAAAATCTCTGTTTCCTGCCCTTATTTCTCTTTATCCTCAAAATTTTAGCTTTGTACTCAATGTTTCCAAATAAATGTCATCTCCAAATCACCATCTCAAAAGCCAAAGGCATCATCTTCTTCCCCAAATCCAGGTTTATCTCTTAACTATTAACTATATATTGCTATTCATGATACTCTCAGGAAGACTCAAAATCTTGGAATCCTTTTGGATTCTTCTTTATTTTTCAGTCTTGAACTTTCTCAACTTCTCTCTAATATTTGAGACTGCTCATCACCTTCTCCTCCTGAATGTTCTCTCCAATGTAGGCTTTCATGACATTCTCTCTCGTTTCTTTCCATCTACATTCCTCAGTCTCCTTTAACTGATTATGTATACCACAAGTACTGTCCTCATCTCTGCTCTGGTCTCTCTTCTTTTTTTACTTTATACTATCTCTGGGTACTCTCACTACTGCATTGGTCCAATTAGTATCTCCATGAAGATAATTTGCAGATGTACATATCTAGTCCTAGTCTGTTTCCTGAATTACAGACAGGACGTCACCCACTGCCCTTTGTACATCTCAAATGAGACATCCCAGAGGAATTGCAATTCAATATATCCAAAACAGTCAGGTTTGGTATTTTTTAGACCCATGGACATGGATGAGTTGTTTTAATCTCTTTGAACTTCATACTTATGTGTAAATATAGCTTACTTTTCCTTGAAATTCCTACATAACAGAATTATTAAATCCCAAGCAAAGTTTCATAATTTTAAAACTATTGAAAGGCAAGTTATTATTTGTAATTATAATAGTACTTAATTGCTACAAGGGAGAGTTTTATATAAGAGGGTTATTGAAAAGAAACATGATAGCTCAAGCAAGTAACTAATAACAAAAGAATCTATTTGGCACTATTTATAATAATTGCCCCATCAAATGTATTGCAAATGCCAGCCTGTGGTGATAGTTATGAGTATAAGGCTTGGTTTCCATTTTTGCCAGGACTGTGGCAAGAGAATTGCAATTCTTGGGACAAAACTTTTGGTGAAATCCCATGACACAAACATACTGAATATTCCTAGTTTTATATCATTAACCAAAAGCATTCCTTCTCTTATTTTAGCTCAGCAAGCAGCACTATATTCCCCACTTCAATATAAGTTGGCATGTCTTCTGAACAGAAGGAAGCTTTGTAGGACCTTGAGATCTAGACAGAAAGTATCTTTTGCTAGGTTGTGATGATTGAGAATACATATGCCATTTTTTTCTCTTTAACATTTTATTATCTTCATGCATCACAGAACTTCATCTCAATCATCTCTAAGTGTAAATTCTTTGGATTTAATTGGAATGCATTAATTTAAATATTTTAATACCTTTAAAAATTGCAATTTCCTCAAAAAGATTACTCTTTCTATCAATTTGGGAATATTTCTGTAGCTTAGAAGGTGGTCATAAAGAGTTGGTTACATCTTCTGGAGCTGTGACTCCATTAAGTATCCCACCCAATTAATGATGATTATCTTGGTTATAAAAGAACATATTGCATTGGTTCAATCAGAATTCTTTTAATCAATCAAATTGGTAACCCTTCTGCTAGTAATTCCTAGATGAGTTGATCTGACTTTACTTAAGCTGAATCTTAGATGACAGACTCTCTCTTTTACCGGGGCCATACTTGAACTCAACCCAATTTGGTAGAATGTGTCAAAACTGAAATGGATTATGAGAGCCTAGAGTCTTATGCCACACTATAATGGGATATGCAATGAGATTTTCATTGCCAAATAATTTCTAGACTAATTGATTTCAAAAGATTGGCTAATATTTTTATTAAACTTTTTTATTAAAAAAAAAAAAGATTAGGTACCTATACCTGAGAGATACAGGTTACATTCCCATATTCACAATAAAAGTAAATGTGTTTCCTAATCACCCTCTGAAATTTCTCCCTTATTCAAATGGTGGAATTTAGCACACCAGTTTTGCTAGAGAAATCTAGAATTACTGTGCCATGGGACCATATAGTCATAGATTTAAGCGTGGAAATGACCTTACATCCATCAAGGCCAAACAACCATTTTATTAAAAAAAAGTAACCCAAAGAACAGAGAAACTAAGTAATTTGACCATGGCCTCACAGCTAGTAAGCAAAGTAGAATTCACACCCTGTTTTTTGTCACTGCAAGTTCAAAGTCCTTTCTGTTTTGCTATTCTAAATATAATAAATAACAAATGCTTTCCCCTTGTTCTTGATAGGACAGGATATTTCTCAAAAGCTTTCACGGGCATGTCTTTCCTAAATAGATTTCATAATAATGACTGAAGAATGAATAACATAAATCAATCATCATAAGTATTTCCTATTATTCCAATCTCTATTTAAAAGTGATAATCTTATTAATACCCAACTCTATCGTGCACACTGATTTTCTGCATGCCTTCCATGATCTCCCATTTTCCAATGATTAAAATTCTTAACCTGTGACTTATGGACATTCACAATATGACCCCAATCAATAATGTACTACTTATACTACTGTCATTCATGTAGTCAACTAAAACAAATATCATTCATCAAATATCCTTGTGATTTCTCACTTCCATGACTGGCCTTATCACCAAGCATGCTTAAAGTGCTCTTACACCTCCCTTTGACTTTATCAAAATCTTACCTATATCTAAAGCATCCATTCTTAAAAGTGATCTTAAACACTACATTAAGCTTTCCATCATTTGTTCAATTAGAAGTATTTCTACTCTCTTCTGATCTGACTTCACAGAATGACATTTAAACCTCTTCTAAAATAGTAACTCCATTAATTATCCCACTCAATTAATGATAATTACTCTGGTTATGAAAGAACACATTTCATTGGTTGAAACAGACAGAATTTTTTAAATTGGTCAAAATGGTAAAATGTATTAATGGGTAAAAACCCTGATAAAAACAAGCTATCTCATAACAAGAACTAGAGATTCAGGGAAGCTCTTGTATCTGTCTTGGAATTCTATCATATTCCTGAACTGCAGTGAATTTTGGATTATCAGAGAGAGTCATAGGTTCTGCAAGTATAGACTCTATAGTATATAGTATATAGTACACTGACTGTATACTATGTTCAAAGAACAGGTTGGCCTTTCCCCAATTTCCCCTCTCAGGGTTTGTTTATTCAAAGGCATTATAGCATAATCTGCTCATTTACCATTCAAATGTTGCCAGAAAATTGTTTTTCCCTCAGCCACAAAAAAACAAAACAAGGACTAACTAGAGATAGAAATAAATGTAAAATTAGGGAGAGAGTCCAGAGGAATTTTTTATGAAATTCATAATGTTTGTGACTAAACTGAAGAATAAAAAATCATACAGATTTTAAGGAACATCAAAAAACAAGTAAATTCCCATAAGGAATAATATATTTCTAAGATTTTACCATATTGTACCTTTAATTATAGGTATTGTGCATAGTCTGTCAAATAAGAACTTCATAGCAGTAAATATTTCTGATGATCAGCTTGGCTTATCCCATTCATTCTTCCGTTATTATCATAACTCACATTTATGTTGGGTTTCAACAAGGCAAGCTGTGTCAAAAGAACTTTGTGAGAAATATGACTGTAGTGAAATACTACTGTATTATAAGAAACAATGAGCTCAATGTCCTTGGAAAAGGATGAAAATAATGAAGAGCATGATATAAAGAAGAGCAAAATTGTATACAACAAAAGACTTTGAATAAGTTATTATGATTATTGTAAATATCCAAATTAACTTTAAAAGGCATATGAAGAAAGATACTATGTGCATTTGTTGGAGCTAATAAAATCACTGAATGAAGTCGAATAGAGGGAGAAAATATGAAGTGCAGAGAAGAACTCAGAGGGACAGCTAGGGGCAGAGGATGTGAGCTGGATGGATCCTCATCCAGGATGAGGAGAGAGATAAAAAGCAATCAGAGAGATAGGACAAGAACTAGGAGAAAATAGTAGAAAGCACTCATAAGTAGAAGTATGGTGGCCATCTCTAGAGTAAGGATGCAGAGACAGGTAAGAAAAAATAATTAATTAATGAATTAATATGATCATTTTGTTGTAGATTTGAAAGGAGTATCAAGTTGTGCATAGTAAATTTGCAGTTTCATGTGTTGTAATCATTTTTATTGCACTATGTTATGAAAATGCTAATTTTATTTTCATATATTAAAAATAAAATATTTTTAAAAGGAACAGGAACAATTAATCTTTTATCCCACCTTTTTTTCAGCACATAGCATATTGCTTTAAATATATTAGGAAATCATTAAAAATATCTTGAATGCATTCATGAATGGCTGAATCCACTGAAACTTCTGCTGATGCTATTGACAAAACAGTAGTTTCATGATGACAGGTTTGCATAAGTTCTTGATAATCAATAGTGTTCCCAAACTTTCTCAAGTGTGTGCTTGCTCCCATACTTTTCAGTGACATGATTTCAAAAATGTAGTCAGATGTTTACTCTTTCTTATACTACTATGTTATGGAAATGCTTATTTTATTATATCTAAAAATTAAAAGGCTATGTTATTTATTCCTATACTCTCTAGTGTTTTTTAGTAGGAATGGGTGTTAGATTTTATCAAATGCTTTCTTTTGATGTTTGCTTGCATTTTGTTTTCCTTCTCGTTTTTTTTTCTTGTAGATCCGATTTTTCTTGTACAGCAAGATAACTGTATAAATATGTATATATATATATATATATGTTTGATTGGTCACATATTTTAACATAATTAACATGTTTTAGACTACCTGCCATCTAGGGGAAGAGGGTGGAGGGAAGGAGAGAAAATTTGGAACAGAAGGCTTTGCAAGGGTCAATGCTGAAAAATTACCCATGCATATATTTTGCAAATAAAAAGTTTTAATAAAAAATAAACAGATTATTTATTAAAACAAAATTAAACAACTTTTTTTCCTCTGTAATTTAGTTTTTTGAATTATGATATCAATATCTATGTCAAAATACCAGGATATAAGAAAAGCTAAAAATAGTGAATACTAAGATACAATTTTTTCTATAATCCTAGAAAATAAGAAAACAAATTATTTTATAACATTTAGATTTTTTTTTTGCTTTTTTACTGAGGCAATTGGGGTTAAGTGACTTGCCCAGGGTCACACAGCTGTTACGTGTCTGAGACCAGTTTTGAACTCAGGTCCTCCTGACTTCAGGGCTGGTGCTCTATCCACTGCACCACCTAGCTGCCCCAACAAATTAGATTTTTAAAAGACTAATGAATTAATTTTTAATAATAGCTTTTAATGTTCAAAATACATGCAAAGACAGTTTTCAACATTTACCCTTGCAAACCCTGTGTTTCAAGTTTTTCTCCCTCCCTTCCCCACACCCTCCTCCCCTATTTAGCAAGCAATCCAATATATGTTAAACTTGTGCAATTCTTCTATACATATTTTCCCATTTATCATGCTGTACAAGAAAATTCAGATCAAAAAGGAAAAAATGAGAAAAAAAGAAAAGAAACCAAGCAAACCATAACAAAAAGATGTAAATGCTATGTCGAGATGCACACTCAGTCCCACAGTGCTCTCTCTGGGTGTAGATGACTCTCTCCATCACAAGTTCATTGCAAATGACCTGAAGGACCACATTGTTGAAAAGATTAAGATCCATCAAAGTTGATCATCACCTAGTTTTGTTGACAAATTGGCCTTGAAACTTTCAGAAGTCACCCAAAATAGTGCAAGATCATTTGCACAGTCAAAAGAAAATTCACAAGTTGTAATGGCAAGCAGCATAATACAACTGAAAAAATACAAGAATTGAAGTCAGGACAGTAATTCTACTATTCTTTCTGCTGTTCATTGCCTAGAATAATCTCAGTAATTCTTTGCTCTGCTCTGCAACAGAGAGCAGAGTGTGTTCTAAAGTTACCAAATTTTCAATAAAACGACTATGTTTGTTTAAGAGTGTGAATGCTCCTCAATTAAAAATGTATTCAATATTGTAGTGTCCAGGAACTGGAAATTGAGTGGTATATTAGTCTAAACTACAAGGGATAGTCTATCTGAGCATGTGTGTTAAAACTAAAGATATATCTATTTTTGAGTGTCTTTAATCAACATTCTCAAAGTAAATTATGTGGTTAATGTGTTTTCTTTGATTGATATAACTAGCCTTCAAAGGATATGTATACTGATGATTCACATTTATTTAGTATATTCAGGTTGCAAAATATTTTACAAACATTATTTTACTTGGTCTTCCCAAAATCCTCTAAGGTACATTTTTGTTTTTGTTTTCATCTGTTAGATAAGTAATGGACTTGTGATTTTTTGGGGGCTAAATAACTCCCACTGAGAAATCTCCTTCTGTCAATATTAGTTTGGAACCATAGTCTTAGAAAGTTATCCAACTTTCTAAGAAGTTCAGTAAATTCTTTGGGGTCACACAACCAAACTGAGTCAAAAGCATGATGATATCAGGTGTTCCTGACTCTGAGAGCAGCGTTCTTTCCATTACACAAAGCTAATGCAGGAGGAAGAGGAGGAGGAGGAGGAGGAGGAGGAGGAAGAGGAGGAAGAGGAGAAAGAGGAGGAAGAAGAGGAGGAGGAAAAGAAGACTGTTGATGACAGGTAGTGCTTACTTCACATTTTCAAGGCCATTTGTTTGTGTTATCTCATTTGATCCTCACAACAACTCTTTGGAATATTTTCCACATTTTACTGTGCAAGCTGAGAGAGGTTAACCCACTTGTTCAGAGTCAAACAGGCAGTAAATGTCTGAGACAACATAAAAATTTGGAGCAGAGGCAGGATGTGAACTCTGACTGAATCAAAGCTGAGGATTTGCTATGCCAACTAGCTGCCAGTGACTCTCAGGTACTAGTATTATTCCTGTTTTACAAATGAGGATCTTGAGTCTTAAAAGAAACAACTTACTAGAGATATCATTAGTAAGCATCCAAGATAAGATCCAAAACCCTAAGTGTCTTACTGAAATTCAGTGCTCTATACACCACTTTATGGTGTCTTTCTATAAGGAAATCAAACCACTGATCCACTGATGAAAAAAAATCTTGTTTTTGAATGTAAAAATGATTCAATAGCCAGTGTCATATGTAGATACAGAAAGACTTTGTTTCCTTTTACAACTGATTTGTTGTTGTTCAGTCATGTCTGACTCTTCATGACCTTGCAGATCATACTGTTCATGGAGTTTTCTGGTTTTATTAGCAAAGATATTGGAGTATTTTGCCATTTCCTTCTTCAATTGATTAAAGTAAACAGAAGTTAAGTGACTTGCTTAGGATCACAGAGCTGAGACTGTCTGAGACTGGATTTGAACTTGGGTCTTCCTGATTCCAGACTCAGTATTCACTGAGGCATCTACCTGCCTTTCACAACTCATAGCAAATCTTAAAACAGATTCTGTTTCATCTCCTCTCCATGATTTAACACTTTGCCTCTGTTGTTGGTACTTCTGAACTTTTTTCCAAAATTCACTGGATTGATGATCAAGCATAAAGATACTTGGGATCTTTTCTTTTGGGGGGATGGGAGGGGAAAATCACCTAACTCCTATAAGAATCATGAGTAACAGTGCTTATCACTTATTGAGCAGAAACCAGGGAAAGAAGAAAGCAAATACAGTGAGCCAAAGGGGACTTCAATTTGTGGACAAATGAACTGAGAAAAAAAAAAGAGCTTAAGCAAATAGATCCAAAGAACAGGTTGCAAAGGAGCTTCTAAGTTGCAGACTATCAGGCTACAAAGACCCAGGCAGGTTATTTAAGCTTACCTGTAAGTAGTTTGTTATGAATGTGCAGATTTCTGGGAGCTGTCCAATGTACTTCATGGATCTTATAATGACAATTCACTTGCTTTGTTGAACATAGTGCCTAAAGGGGGGCTTTCTATGAAAATCCTTAGTCTTTTCTCTTTGAATTTCATTTCTCTGTCTCTATGTTTCTACATCTTTTAAATATATTTGGTTATTTTAGCCCTCAAAATTCACTCGCCTTTTTCACTTCACTTTTATTCTTACCCAAAGGCATTGGTTAAATGTTTAATTATTAAGTACCCCAGAATATAAAGCTATTGGGAGGAAAAAGCGGCGGCACTCTTGTAAATATTGGCGATATTGTTCCATATTTCCATTTCCTCAGAAGCTTAAGCTTAATATCTCTCCTTCTTTCGGATAATAAGCAGTGGTATCCAGGGATGCAGGTCTCATCAAAATTCCAGATGTTGCCCTAACCTAAATAGAGTTAATTAAAAGCTTGTCTCCACCTCAAATCCTACTGTCTGAATAGTACCAATCGATGATGAGGAATCAATCAGCTAGGGAGTTGTGGAGGGTTTTTTCCCCTTTGTTCACAAATTTACAACTAATCTATGGGCAAATCGACCTCCTTCTTTGTGAGAGGGTTCTAATCGACTGACTGGCTGAAGAGCAAATGACCTTGGGGAAAGAGAATGAAGAGGTGCTGGAGGCTCTTGTGGAACCTTGCTCGGATTTTCCCCGGACAAGGAGGGGCGGGTTTCGTTTCGGTTCCAGTGTATTAACGGTATCACTGAGGAACACAAGCACGGAGTGGAGGGGGAGGGGGAAATGTCCAATTTCTGACCTGTCTCCTGTTTGCCCCCCAGATGTCCACTATTCTCCCTAAGCCTGAGAGAGGCGGAGACGGAGGGGGGGGGGGAGAAGAAAAGGGGGAGAGATGTCTCGCCCTTCATTACGCGGCTAGCAACTAAGCCTGCTTTTGGGGCGGGGGCAGAGGGCTTCCCTGCCCAAGAACCTTTGGAGAAAGCTGTTTGCGGGAGGTGGCAGCTAGAGAAAGACGGCTCCAACAGCGACTCTGGGGAATGCGAGAGGGGCTCCCCCAGTCTGCTTACTTAGGCGAGTGGAGGTCTTGCCATTCAGCCGGCCCGGCTCTGGGAGACAGGGTCACCATTCCCCAGTGACCCCTGGCGGGCAGGTCCTCTCTTGGAGACCTCATTAAAAGCATCCAGGCACTTGTCTCGCATCACTTGGCAGCCTGGGGGTGGTCGAGGAGGAGCCAGGCCTCTGACTGGAGAACCCCTTCCCCCTTTGCTCTCTTGGAGAAAGCCAGCGCCCAGCTCCCAAACCAGCAGCAACAGAGTCTAGCACACCGGGGGCGCTGGGGGCCAGAGGAAGAAAGGGAGCATCGGCGCAACAGCGGAGGAAGCGTCGGGGTTCGGGCCCAGAGGATCTATTCTAGCGGGCGCAGAGGAAGAGTCCCAGCTCCGCGGCCCCTATGCTTGGCTCCAGTCCTCTTCAGGCTTGTCTGCTCCCATCAGCTTTAGGGGCAGGGACATTTGCCAAGAGTCCTCGGTGCAACTAATCCTGTTGTCTGCTCTGGGATCAATCCCCATGGCCGTTTACCGCAAGGCGAGGCTGGGGCTGGGGCTGGGGCCGGGGCTGGGGCTGGGACTGGGGCCGTAGCGGGCACGCTGCACGCCACTCTTTACTTCTGCTCGGAGCCAACGGTCAGACCCAGCAGTCCGCGGCCCGCCCGCTCAGCAGCACCCTCGCGGGGAGGACCCCATGAGACGGCGTCGCCGCAGGGTCCCCAGCCCCCGATGGAGCGTCAGGACACTTTCGTGGACGCCGCGGTGCTGGACTTCGTGGCCGATCTCTCGCTGGGGTCCCCCGGAGGCCCCCTTCTCTATGACCTTGGCCCCGGGGGGTCCCTGGAGGAGAGGGCCATGGGCCTCACAGGGGGCATGGCCCGTGGCCTGCAGTCCTTCGAGGAAGAGGAGGAGGGGGAAGAGGAGGACGAAGAAGACGAAGAGGAGTGTGAGGTAGACGGGGAGGGAGATGGAGGCGAGGAAGGGGAGCCCCTACGGGGTGCCTCCCTGCTTCTGGGCCGCCCCAAGAGGAAAAGGGTGATAACCTTAGCCCAGCGCCAAGCGGCTAACATCCGCGAGAGGAAGAGGATGCTCAACCTCAACGAAGCCTTCGACCAGCTAAGGAAGAAGGTGCCCACATTCGCCTACGAGAAGCGCCTGTCGCGGATCGAGACCTTGCGCCTGGCCATAGTGTACATCTCCTTTATGACGGAGCTGCTGGCCAGCTGCGAGAAGCAGGAGGCGAGCCAGGGAGCCCGGCCTTAGTGAGACAGAGCGCCCCGACGGCAGAAGGCTGCCGACTTAGAGCGCCCCGACTGCAGAGGGCTGCCGACTTAGA
>JAJPUD010000116.1:544939-556518 GCA_023553655.1 Myrmecobius fasciatus | reverse complement strand
GGCTGCCGACTTAGAGCGCCCCGACTGCAGAGGGCTGCCGACTTAGAGCTAAGGAGGGCATCTCGGCGGCTGGGCCAGAGGGGGTCTTGGAGATTTAACATCTGGCTTCCTGGGCCGCCAATAAACACACCCGGGAAAAAATTGTGGACAGCCTGGCCCGCCACACAGCCACCCTACTGCCTAAAGCCTAGCTCGCCCCCAAACTGTAGACTAGATTTAACATCGGCAAATTTCTGTGTGTCAAGGGGTGTCGGGAGGAGAGGGGAGCTTCTCCCTATCCGACGCCGGGCTGCTTCAGGAGAACATTGAGGTACTCCTCACTGGCCCAGGCTCGGTCAGCTGGACTGGGATTGGAGGATAGACTCTGCTGGGTGGGATGGAGCTGGGGCCCGAGTTCCGCAAACACTCTGGTGTCCACTTTGTGCAACTAAGTAATAAATGCTCCCACTTGCTTCTCTCGAACCCTGACCAATTGTTGGGGGTGGTTGCTGGCAGGGGCAGAGGGGGGAGCAGGGGCTTTCCCAGACAGGAAAAACAGGATTGGGATTGGGGTGATTGTGCAGAAAAAGGAATCCCAGCTTAGTAGGCAGGATTCAGTCCAGCGGGGGCCAGGAAGGGTCAAGGATCAGGATCCCCGTGGAGCAAACGGACTGATTAGAGCAATTCGGTGGGTGAGGGAGGAAGGACAGCAAAGAGAGGGACGGCCATAAGAAGAGCAGGTCGGCCAGAGAGACAGGTGAGACCTTCTGGGGACCAGAGGATGAGATGGAAAGGAAAGAGATAAGGACGCTTTGGAAGCAGATTCAGCATCAAGACGCAGGAAAAGTCAGGCTTTTCAAGACGCAGGAAAAGTCAGGCTCCCAGACCCAATGGGAAAATAGTCCAAGAAACTTTCAGTTTGATCGGGGCTCTGCCTCCCAAATGCTGTGAGTCTGTCTAAGGTTTTCAGGTACTGCAATCCTGAAATGTGAGTGTTGCATTGGCTTAGTCTAAGATTCCTCCCGGCTCTGAATCTGTGATCTATTAAATTCAGGTTGCAGAAGAGAAAGAGAGAAAGACCTATGAAAAGATGGATGGATGGAGGGTCAGAGGGTGGAGCAGTGGACAGCTGAAAGGATGGAATGAATGAACGAAGTCAGGAAAAGAGAAAGAAGGGTGAAAGTAATGGCAAATTTATACAGTCTTACTTTGCTCGTTCTAGGCTTTTATGCTTCCCTAGCAGGTGACTTGTAAAGGGAATGGGAATAACACAGAAGCTAGCTCCTTCTAGCCCCAGCCCTACTATCTTTTAGATGTTCCTGAGAACTCCACCCTTTCCTTTTCTCCCACCCTCAAGAAAATTGTGGCCCAGTTCAGATCTCTTGCAGTATATGTGTGTGTGTGTGTGAGCATGTGTGTGTGTGAGAGCATGTGTGTGTGTGTGTGTGTGTGTGTGTATGAGGGAGAGAGAGAGAGACAGAGACAGAGAGAGACAGAGGAGAGAGATTGACAGAGATATGAAACAGAAAAGCACAAAGACACATAGGTTATGGGACAATGAAACATAACAGTGAGATGCTGAGTCAGATACAGAGAAACAGGTGGACAGAAACAAAGACAGAGAGGCAAGCAAACAGGAAATGGCCCAGCAATCAGCTACCCCTCTTTCTCAGGGCTGTCCACTGCAGACCCAGAAGTTTCAGCTTCAGGAACACCCACTTTCACTGCTCTCTCTATATCTGTGGGCCTTTCTTGCCCAAAAGCTGCTGGGCTCCTTTGGGCTGAATCTTTATGTCTTAGCCTAGAGGGCTGTTCTCATCTCTTATGACACTTTTTTGATGTTCTCTGTTGTGAAGAAGAGCTGGGACATGGCAAAGAGGAGGAGCCTTTAACTACTCACCCCAGTCAGGAAAATAGCAGGGACATGCAAAGTGAAGAAAAGCCATGATCTGTATCTTTTTCCTGCAAGAGAAGAAACCTAAAGATTCCTCAGAATTCATGGGATTAAGAGCCTGAAGGTACTTGGGAGATCAATTATCCAAAAGACTCCCTCACTTTGGAAATGAGGAAGCTAAAACCCAGAATTGTCCAGGGGGAGGAGGAGGGGCAATGCCTGAAGAAGGGAAGCAGTAGGGATAGCAGTAAGGCAGTAGCCTGAACTGGAATGTGAAATATCTGTGACTACAGTCATCTTCCTCCTGCTCCACTTCCACATCAATGTGGATGCTTTTGTTCTCTCCCTATCAGACTGAAGAGTCTTCTCCCAATAAAACCTTAAGGGTTTCAGGGTTTATAGTTACTTTGACAGAATTGAGGGAAATGATAGGTCATTTGGACATTCCTGGAGGAGAAGAGATCCTAAGCAAGTCCTAGCAGTATGTACAAATGATTTTTAGGGAACACAATAAGTCACCCTTCATTGTCTACTTCCCAGGAAGAGAACTTCACCCTGACTTGTTCTGACATAAATTGGGCAGGTGCAGAAATATCCCTTCTCCTGGGTTGGGGAGGTGTTTTAATAATTCCAAGTATCATTTCTTTTGGCCAGAACTCCTGACCCTTGAATGTATCAGGATTTCTATGAAAAACATCATCCATACCAACACATTAACAAAATCCTAATTTGCCACTTTTTTGATGTGTGATTTTAGGCGAGATACGTCCCTTAATCTATGTGTTCCCCAGTTTCTTCTTATATAAAATGATGAGTTTGGAATAGATGATCTCTAAGTTCCCTTCCAGCCCTAGCTCTGTGATTGAGAATGGATGCTTTCCAGCCATGATAGTCCAGCCAATGATATTTCTGGGCTTATAGATTGTGTATTTTTCACTATCAATGATAGCCTGTGTTATACTAGACAAAAACTAACTCAAAAAGTTCAAATAGTTAAAAAAAAACCCAACAATAACATAAGCATCAAGTATTTCTCTTATTCCCACTGAGAGATTTTTTTTTCCTTGTTAGTCCCCTTTGTTTTATGAGTAAAAGAATCAGATCCCTTTCATTTAATCAGTGAAAATAGATCTTGAAATAAGATGATTTGAGATAGTTTTTATTCAAATATCAGGTTTTTGCCTCATAAGAAACTGAATATATGGGAAAGGGAATAGTTAAGACAATGAAATGAATAGGGACAAAAGTTTTGAGAGAAAAAAAAATAAAATTGATAAACTTTTAGAATCAGGTTTTGGAATGAGTTTTTTTTTCCCTTAGCAATCTAGAAAATGTTAAACATTTTAAAATTGCTCATCTCATTTATCTCTCTTCTTTTCCTTGATTTTTTTCTTTGGCTTCTTCCCCTTTTCTTTATTCCATTTCTTTTACTCTACATTTTATTAAACTTTGGAATTTCAGTGAAGATATTTTAATTTTTGTCCAGTTTCCATTAAGAATCATTCTTATCTTTAGGCTTAATGTAAAGGGAAATGCTCCCAACAATTGCAGCTATCTAAAAATAGCAGGTTCTGAAAGAAGGTAAGTGCTGGCTTATTAGATATGTTGCAGGAAAAATTCTTATTCAGAGATGAGCTAGGAATACAATTCATTTCAAAGCCCTGCAAAGTTTGAGGTTCTCTAATTTTGTGATTCTGCTAATATGAATATAAGATGATTTTTCATTGGCTTTTCTTTGAATTTTGAAAATTATTTCAGAAAATATTCAAAATCCAAATTGTGCCCCTGGGATAACAGGGAAAGAGAGATAGGAATGTGTGTCATGTTTTCATTTTCTCTTAAATAATGTTCTTGAGATATAGACAGCGAGGAAAGAGTCTTAGTAAAGTTCTCTCATCCATCTTAATTCAGTCTCCCTGACTCCTAGTGAAGTTAAGCACTCCAAAGAATTTCTCCTCAACTTAGCTATTTTTACAACTATTACTACTATTAACTTACTTATTTCTGTAGCTGTCCTTTAAGGGCTAGTTTTATTGCTTCACTCTTTGAAAATACATTATGTTTCTTTTCAATTACATTTAGTAAACTTTGTCATCAGAGAGTTTGAGAGCATAATAATAATCTGTGGGAATCCTAAAGAGAGTGAGACTAGATACAATATGAAGAAGTTGATACATGATCTGAGAGTCAGGAAAAAAAATCCTCCAAGCCAGCCTCTGACAAAGTCTTTATGTTTGACTCTGGACAAGTCTGTAATCTCCCAGTGCCCCCAGCCAACTTCCAAAGATTTATAGAGAAAGAGTTGCGGAGAAATGACTGATTAGAATTGGTTGAGGGAGTGATCTCATTCTGAGTTCCCTTTACCAATATGTAACTGCCATCAGCAACAAAGATCACCAATATATGAGCAATTTACAAATCATCAAGGGTCAAGTTAATAGGTTTCAAATTTCTGTTATTCATAATTTCCTCCTTAATCCCCTTTGTTTTAGGAGTAAAGGAATCAGATCCCTTTCATTTAATCAATGAAAATAGATCTTCTTCAGATCTTCTAGAGCCTAAAGTACATGTAAAAGAGATCCATTTCACAATTATATATGCCTGCAAGACAGGGCAGCTGGGTGGCATAATGGATAGTGCAGTTTTACAGACCTAGAGTCAGAAAGATTCATCTTCTTGAGTCCAAATCTGGCCTCAGACACTTACTGGTTGTGTGAGCTTGGTCAAGTCAATTAGCCTTGTTTACCTCAGTTTCCTTATCTGTACAAAGAGCTGGAGAAGGAAAGGGCAAACTACTCTAGCGTTTCTGCCAAGAAAATCCCAAATTTGGTAAAAAAAAAAAAGTCAGATATAACTAAAGTTGACTGAAAAACCAGAAGAAACAAAACAGGTAGGATGATTATCAAATATCATTTTTATTCTGATGCTTCAGTGGAAACAGAATTTCATACAGGAAAGGGTATTTTCTCCATTAGGAATATTGCATACCCAACATTCTTATGCCATGCAATTTGTGTTCATGTTTTCCCTTAGAACAGCAAATCCAAGATAATATAACAAATTAACTCTAGATCTTCATCTCCAGTTTGTGGGCACCAAAGCAGAGGCAGGACTCTCAGAACCCAGTCTTCTCCTATCTCCTTTCCTGAAGAAATCATTTTTTAAATGGCATAACTTCTTTTGCTTTGTTTTTTTTGCTGGAAATCCTGTCTTCTGGTTGCAATAATCACAAGACTGTCAATATTGGCAGAATAAGTTCCTCCAGTGGTATGACAATTGTTCATAGAAAAAGATTTCATGTTAAAATATTAACAGTTAAATTAATATTCACAGACGGTTTAGTCTTTGAACTCTGAAATCAGAAACTATTTCTTTCATTTTGGTCTTTGTATTCCCAGCTATTAGTAAGCACAATGCCTGTCACAGAATAGGTGCTTAATAAATGCCAGTTAACTGGCTGGTTTTTCATATTGTCTCCCCTTTTTTCTAGCAGTACACTGCTTCACTGTAGCAATGTAGAAATGAATTTACTTTTTAAGTCCTTACCACGTATTACATTCTGAGGATATAATTAGAAAAGCAAAACAATACTTAATCTAAATGAGTTCATGATCTCTTTAATTAAAGCTTTTTATTTTCAAAACATATACATGTATAATTTTTCAACATTAACCCTTGCAAAATCTTGTGTTCCAATTCTCTCCTTATCCCCAAATCCCTTCCCTAGATGGAAAGTAATCCAATATATGTTAAACATGGTAAAAATATGTTAAAATCCAATATAGGAATACATATTTATACAATTATCTTGCTGCACAAGTAAAATCAAATTAAAAAGAAAAAAATCAGAAAGAAAATAAAATGCAAGCAAACAACAACAAAAAGAGTGAAAATAATATGTTGTGATCTACACTCAGTTCCCACAATTCTCTTTCTGAGTATAGATGGCTCTCTTCATCACAAAATCACTGAAACTGGCCTGAATCATCTCATTGTTGAAAAGAGTCATGTTCATCAAAATTGATCATTGCATAATCTTGTTGTTGCCATGTACAATGATCTCCCGGTTCTGCTCATTTAATTCAGAATCAATTTATGTAAGTCTCTCCAGGCCTCTCTGAAATCACCCTGTCAATTGTTTCTTATGAAACAATCACATTCTATAACATTTGTATTCCATAACTTATCCAGCCATTCTCCAGATAATGGGCATCCACTCACTTTCCAGTTTCTTGTCACTACAAAAAGGGCTGCCACAAACATTTTTGCACATGTGGATCCCTGTCCTTCCCTTAAGATCTCTTTGGAATATAAACACTGTTGAATCAAAAGATATGCACAATTTGATAGCACTCTGGACATAGTTCCAAATTGCTCTCAAGAATGGTTGGATCAGTTTACAACTCCACCAACAATATATTAGTGTGTCAGTTTTCCCACATTCCCCTCACACATTCGTCATTATCTTTTCCTGTTATCTTAGCCAATCTGAAAGGTGTGAGGTGGTGTCTCAGAGATGTCCTGATTTGCATTTCTCTGATCAATAGTGATTTAGAGCACATATTCATATGATTAGAAATGGTTTTAATTTCTTCATCTGAAAATTGTTCATATCTTTTGACCATTTATCAACTTGAGAATGGATTGAGTTCTTACAAATTCTCCATATATTTTAGAAATGAGGCCTTTATCAGAACTTTTGAATGTAAAAATGTTTTCCCAATTTATTGCTTCCCTTCTAATCTTATCTGCATTAGTTTTGTTTCTGCAAAAATTTTTAAATTAAATCAAAACTATCTATTTTGTGTTCAATAATGTACTCCAGTTCTTCTTTGTCCACAGATTCCTTCCTTCTCCATAGATCTGAGAGCTAAACTATCCTTTCTTGTTCTAATTTGCTTATACTATCACTCTCTATGTTTATATCATGAACCCATTTTGACATTTTCTTGTTATATAGAGTTAAGTGTGAGTCAATGCACAGTTTCTTCCATACTAGTTTCCAATTTTTCCAGCAGTTTTTGTCAAACAATAAGTTTTTATTCCAAAAGCTGGGGTCTTCGGGTTTGTCAAACACTAGATTACTAGAGTCATTGACTATTTTGTCCTGGAAACCTAATCTATTCCACTGATTAACTACTCTATTTCTTAGACAATACTAAATGGTTTTGATGAATACTGCTTTATCATATAGTTTTAAGTCTGGCACAGCTAGGCCACCTTCATTTGAATTTTTTTTCATTAATTCTCTTGAAATTCTTGACCTTTGGTTCTCCCAGATAAATTTTGTTATTATTTTTTTTAGATCTGTAAAATAATTTCTTGGGAGTTTGATTGGTATGGCCATGAATAAGTAGATTAATTTAGGTAGTATTGCCATTTTTATTATATTTGCTCAGTCTACTCATGAGCGCTTGATATTTGGTTAGATGTGATTTTATTTGTGTGGAAAGTGTTTTGTAGTTGTGTTCATATAGTTCCTGATTTTGCCTTGGCAGGTAGATACCCAAATATTTTATATTATTTACAGTTATTGTAAATGGCATTTCTCTTAGTTATCTCTTTCTGTTGGACTTTGTTGGTAATATATAAAAATGTTGATGATGATGAGGATTTGTTTTATATTTTACAACTTTGCTAAACTTGTGAATTGTTTCTGAAAGATTTTTAGTTGCTTCTTTAGGGGTCTCTAAGTATACCATCATGTCATCTTCAAAGAGTGATAATTTGGTTTCCATGACCTATGCTAATTACTTTAATGTCTTTTTCCTCTCTTTTTGCCAAAGCAAACATTTCTAATACAATATTGAATAGTAATCATGACACTGAGCAAGCTTGTTTCACACCTGATTTATTTGGGAATGGTTTTAATTTGTCTCCATTACATATGATGCTTGCTGATGGAATTAAATAGATGCTACTGATCGTTTTAAGAAAAATTCCATTTATTCCTTTACTCTCTAGTGTTTTTTTTAATATGAATGGATGTTGGATTTTGTCAAATGCTTTTTCTGCATCTATTGAGATAAGCATGATTTTTGTTAGTCTGGTTACTGATACAGTCAATTATGCTAATAGTTTTCCTAATATTGAACCAGCCCTGCATTCCTGGTATAAATCCTACTTGGTCATAGTGTATTATTCTAAGGATGACTTTCTATAATCTCTTTGGTAATATTTTATTTAAAATTTTTGAATCAATATTCATTAGGGAAATTGGTCTATAATTTTCTTTCTCTATTTTCACCCTACCTGGTTAAGTTTTTAGCACTATATCTGTGTCATAAAAGGAATTTAGTAGGACTCCTTTCCTTATTTTTTCAAATAGTTTGCATAGTATTGGAATTAATCTTTCTTTAAATATTTGGTAGAATTCACTTGTAAATCCATCTGGTTTTGGAGATTTTTTCTGAAGGAATTGATTAATACTTTGTTCTATTACTTTTTCTAACATGGAACTATTTAAATAATTTATTTCCTCTTCTGTTAACCTGGACAATCTATATTTTTGTAGATATTCCTCCATTTCATTTAATTTGTCAAATTTATTCGCATATAGTTGGGCAAAATGACTCCTATTGCTCTAATTTCTTCTTCATTGGTGGAAAGTTCTCCCTTTTCATTTTTGAGACTAACAATTTGATTTAACACTTTGCTTCTTATAATCAAATTAACTAAAGGCTTATCTATTTTGTTGGGGTTTTTTTCAATAAAACAAACTCAGTTTTATTTATTAACTCAATAGTTTCCTTACTTTCTATTTTATTAATTTCTTTTATTTTCAGAATTTCAAATTTGGTATTAAATTGAGGGTTTTTAATTTGTTCTTTTTCTAGCTTTTTTAGTTGCAAGCCCAATTCATTAATCTTCTCTTTCTCATTATCATCAAAAGATATAAATTTTCCTCTAATAACTGCTTTAGCTAGATCCCACAAATTTTGGTATATTATCTCATTGTTGTCATTCTCTTGGATGAAATTATAAATTATGTCTATGACTGTTGTTTCACCTATTCATTCTTTAGGATTAGATTATTTAATTTCCAATTAATTTTTGGTCTATTTTTCCCTGGCCTTTTATTGGATGTAATTTTTTTTGTATCATGATCTGAGAAACATGCATTTACTATTTCTGCCTTTCTGTATTTCATTTTGAGATTTTTGTGCTCTAATATATTGTAAATTTTTTTATAGGTTCCCTGTACTGCCGAGAAATAAAAGGGTATTCCTTTCTATCTCTATTCAATTTTCTCCAAAGGTCTATCATCCCTAATTTTTCTAGGATTCTATTTATCTCCTTAATTTTTTTCTCATTTATTTTGTGGTTTGATTTATCTAGTTCTGAGAAAGCAAGGTTGAGATACCTCACTATAATAATTTTGCTGTCTAATTCTTCTTGCAACTCTCTTAACTTTTCCTCTAGGAATTTGTATTCTATACTACTTGGTGATTATATGTTTAGTACTGATATTATTTTATTATCTATGGTACCTTTAAATAGGATGTACTTTGCTTCCTTATCTTTTTAATTCAATCTATTTTTTGTTTTTGCTTGATCTGAGATCAGGATTGCTACCCCTGCTTTTTTTTAACCTCAGCTGTAGCAAAATAGATTCTCCTCCAGCCTTTTATCTTTACTCTAAATATATCACTCTACTTTAAACGAATTTCTTGTAAACTGCCATCTGCTTCCATTTTATGGGAGAATTCATCCCATTCATATTCACGGTTAAAATAATTAATTCTGCATTTCCTGCCATCTTATTTATCCCGTTATGTTTTTCTCTTCTTTTCCTCCTTCTCTCTTCCCCAGTAATTTGCTTCTGACCACCATCTCCCTCAAACAGCCCTCCTCTTTTAGAGTCCTTCCCACTTTATTCCATCTTTCCCCTACTACTTCTGTTTTCCTTTCTATTAGCCTTAACCTTTCCCCCTCCTTCCCTTCCCACTTCCCTATAAAGTGAAACAAGCTTCTCTGTGAAACTAAATGTGGCTGAGATTTCCTCTTTAAGCCAAATCTGATGAGAATAAGATTCACATAATGCTCATCTTCCTCCCCTGTTTCCCTCAATTGCAATAGGTCTTTTTTGCCTCCTCATAAGATGTAATTTACCCCATTTTAATTCCATTTTACTCTTCTTCCAATAGAATCCACCTTTCATCCTCTAATTTCTTTTTTAAATCATCACAATAAAATCAAATTATAACTGCACCCTCAAAGTATACCCATAACAGAGATGTAGATCTCAAGAGTTAAACATATCATCTTCCCATATAGACATATAAGCTTTTTAACTTTTAAAGGAAAGTTATTTTTTTCTTTCCTTTTTACTTTTTTATGCTTCTCTTGAGTTCTGTATTTAAAGATCAAATTTTCTTTTCAACTCTGATCTTTTCATCAGAAATAGGTGAAATTCACCTATTTTATTGAATGTCCATCTTTTCCCCTGAAAAATGATACTCAACTTTGCTGAATAGTTCATTCTTGGCTGCAATTCAAGCTCCTTTGCCTTCTATGTTCCTTTGAAGTGGAAGCCACTAGGTCCTGAGTAATTCTGATTATGGCTCCTTGATATTTGAATTCTTTCCTTCTGGCTGCTTGAAATATTTTCTCCTTGATTTGAAAATTTTGAAATTTAGCTATCATGTTCCTTGAAGTTTTCATTTTGGGGTTTCTTTCAGGAGGTGATCAGTGAATTCTTTCAATGGTTATTTTGCCCTCTGGTTCTAGGACATCTAGGCAGTTTTCCTTGGTGATTTCCTGAAAGATGATATCTAGGTTCTTTTTGTCATCATGGTGCAGGGAGTTCAATAATTCTTAGATTGTCTCTCCTAAATCTATTTTCTAAGTCAGTTGTTTTTCCATTGAGGTATTTTGCATTTCCTTTGATTTTTTTTTCTTTTTCTTTTTTTGATTTTGTTTGATTCTTGAAGTCTCATTGAGTCATTCATTTCCATTTGTTCAATTCTAATTTTTAGTGAATTGTTTTCTTCAGTTACTTTTTTCATTTCCTTTTGCATTTGGCCAATTAAACTCTTATATTAAGTGTTTTGCATTTTTTTCCATTTCACAGATTTTTTTTTCAATGAATTGGTTTCTTTTTAATATCTATTTTGTAAGGAGATATACACTTTTTCCATTTTATCAAATATATTTTTAAGGAGTTTTCTTCAGATAATTTCTGTTTTTTCCTTTTCCATACCCTCTTGCAAAGATCTCATTTCCTTTCCCTGTTTTTTTTCTTTTAACTCTCTTTTAAGATCCTTTTTAAATTCTTCTAAAAGAGCCTTGTGAAATGAGGACCAACTCAAATCACCTTTTTAGGCTTCATCTGAAGCTGCTTTGCCTTTAGAATTCTCAGGGTTTGAGTTTTATTCTTCTCTTTCTCCATAAAAGCTGCCTATGTTCAGAGTTCTT
Source organism: Myrmecobius fasciatus (assembly GCA_023553655.1). Classification (NCBI taxonomy): domain Eukaryota; kingdom Metazoa; phylum Chordata; class Mammalia; order Dasyuromorphia; family Myrmecobiidae; genus Myrmecobius; species Myrmecobius fasciatus. The sequence goes on along the minus strand of JAJPUD010000116.1, from coordinate 545,228 downwards.
TTTTCTTTCTTTTTTTTTTTTTTGCTCATTTTTTAAAGGTTGAGGTCGCTCTAAAAGCAAAGAGGCAATAACTGCATTAGTTTGCCCTGAGCCTGATGCTATCTAGAGTGCTAGAAATGGAACCAAATTGGAACCAAAAAGACATTCAAATTCAGCCTTGACAAATTACTAGCTAGATAAGAATATACACATTAATTAGCCTTTCTAAGACTCGGTTTCTCCATCAGTAAAAGGAAGAATAATCATGAAAGCAGAACATCCCTCACAGGGTTATGTTCATACTCAAAGA
>JAJPUD010000116.1:513759-536267 GCA_023553655.1 Myrmecobius fasciatus | reverse complement strand
TCTCTCTCTCTCTCTCTCTCTCTCTCTCTCTCTCTCTCTCTCTCTCTCTTTCTGTGTGTGTGTGTGTGTGTGTTCCCCTTCTCTCCTTTATTTCTTCAATCTTAATATTGCCTTTTTGTAACTCACACTTTTTGCTCTACCTGGAAGGTATCTCCAGAAAACAAAAAGATTCTCTAATTGGTTTTTTGTTATATTCCAGAAAACATCTTCAAAGTAGAAATTGTGGCTATGTGATCCAAATCTAGATTTAACTGATCTCAGGATATAGAGTTGATAAATTTTACTTTGGTGAGTTTTTGTCTGCATGACACCAATTTTGAGATTTGTCACTTGGGAAACATGTTTTTATTCCTTGTATATATAGCATTTTAGAAATCAATACATATTTTGAATAAACATCATTTTAGAGGAGAAATCCACAATTCAGGAATCAGATTACTTAGATCTCAGACAATCCATTCAACAACTCCTGCTTCTAAGTTTTTTTCTAATTTATCTTGCTCTGTGTATGTGTTTCTCTACTCAGTCCTGAAAATTCACTTAATTCATTTTAGAACAATATAATATTCCAAGAAATTACTTATACAGGAAAAAAAATTAATCAAGCTAGCTGAAGGAAAATAAAATCAGTTTCTGACATTTACATAATATATATATATATATATATATATATATATATAAATTAACTTTTAAAATGAACAAAAAAGACACATGGGAGATAAAAAACAAAGGGCATCCCTAATTTTGCATCTTTCAGTCATGTCGTAAATATTCCCATTGAGAATGGTAATAAAACCAGTTACCACTTTTTTTTTGTTTGTGTGTGATTTGTCTAGAAGAAAATCAGTGATTCAATGTCAAAGAATATTTCTCGTCAAGTATAAAAGCAACTCAAATTGTGTGGCTGTTCTGTTTCAAATCTGCTTTAAACCTTTGGGATTCAAGCATATTTACTCTTGGCAAAAGATGACTTCCCAACACTAGAAGCACCTTTAGAATTCCAGGTATCCTTGGCCAACAAACAGCTCATAAAAGAGGGGTGGGAGGTAGAGATTCAGGAAAGTGGAAATTAATGAGAAATGTAAGGATGAAATTTACCATAAAATGCTGGGGATTTAGAAATTAAGAGGAAAAGCACTTAGGAAAAAATATACTTTAAGTTTCATTGAACCTGAAATGGAAAATTCAGTTAAAATGCTGAGAGATTCCTAAGCACAGCTGGTTTAAACCATAACTACCTGAAGGTAAAATAAGCCAGTAAAAACGGAAGAGGTAGGTAGCTACCTGCTCTGATGCAAAGCATCCAACATTAATTTTTTGTGAAGAAATAAGAAAGTTTAATTGAAATCCAAGATACCAAATCATCAATATAAAAGTTTTACTTTCTATTTAATTTCATGGGATACTAGAGGATTTGCCATATATTGTGTTCCAGAAAGGATTTTATTGGAAGATGACAAAGGACAAAAAATATTGAAATTTTCAGAAGATTGAAAACTGAAGGAAGTTGATTGTTAACCCTATATAACTCACTGAAAGATTTAAAACCTTTAAAACTGTGTATGACCTTATTTTTTTAAGTGTAACTTTTTCTTCATTCAAAATTGCAGGCCTCTCTGGAGTAGTCACACACACATACACACACACACACACACACACACACACAAACTTACACACCCATTGAATTTGAGGGCTTAATGGAAGGAAAATCATTTACATTAATTTATACCAGTAAAAAATATAGATACTGTACACAGTGCTATTCCAGGAAATGAGAAGGTAAAGAAACTATTAAATAGGTGGAAACTTGAGCAGAATTTGAACTAGGAACAAATATAAATTATGTAAAACCATCTGTGTTGAACCCTAAGTTATAATTGGCCGGCCATCTATGACCCAATGAGGCAGAAATTTAATCACAAGATCCTGGCAATTATTCAATCACTCCAACAATCAGCATTGCCTAGGTGTCAAGAAAGTGCCAAGCACTGTGTTGTATCCTGTGCATCAAAAAACAAAACAAAACAAAAAACAAAAGCAACACAGCCAATTCCGATTTTATAGTATTTGTAGATCTTGTTTCATACATATTGAATTTGTCTTAGTTGATAAAGGCTAAACCTAGCTCTGCCATCAAGAAGATCTGAGTTTAAATCACATTGCTGATACTTTTTTTAGGTATACTACCTTGGAAAAGCCACCTGAACTTTCTGAGATACCATGTATTTATCTATAAAATGGGGTAATAATCATATGACTTTCCTCTGAATATTGTTATGAGGATTAAAATGAGATGAGATATGTAAAGCTCTCTGCAAACTTAAGATATTCTGATGATAGCTAACATAATAATTGCTAGCATTTATATAGTAAATTACAGGTGTCTCATTTGAGCCTCAAAACAGCATGTGAAGGTATAGACCTGAAGTAATGAACCTTCTGGGGATTTAGGGTTTGTAAATGCCCTTCCTATGATTCTCTCTTTTGGCAATCATAACAAATCCACAAGGTAGCTACAATAGCTATTAGTGTACCCATTTGATGGAATTGAGGCATAAAGTAGTTAAATTGCTAGTTCAAGGTCAAATAGCTAGCAATAGAAATAGAGTTTTAGTCAAGGTATTCCTGTCTCCAAGTCCAGGTCCCTAACCATATACCACCCTGATCCTCAGCAGTGTCTTATAGAAATAGGTGTATTATCTGCCTCATTCTCCAAAGGGATAACAGAGACAGCAGGTGTAATGGAATAAGCTCTAGTTTGATTAAGAGGAGCTGAATTCAAACCCTATTACTGCTACTTGCTATAGGTATGATCCTGGACAATCCCATACCCTCTTTTATTACTATAAAACAAGAAGTTTGTTTTTCTAATAAACTAGTAGTCAGAGAACACATTTGAAAGAAGAAATACAAATGATTAATAATAATCCAAAAAATAAAAATTATCAAAGAAATGCAATTTAAAACAATCCAGAGGTCCCTTTGAGTCAATAAGCTAACAAAGATACTAAATGATGTCAAAACTTGCCCAAAAGTAGACTGTTATAATTCAGTTATTGCAATTACATATTTGTGAGGCTACAAAATGATTAAACCATTGTGAAGAAAAAAGTGAAATATTACAGAGATAGTTCTTAAATGTCATATAACCAAATGATGAAACTAAAAGGGATAAAAAGTGCATATTTAGGGTGGGTGGGTGGGTGTGGGAATTGCTTGGGGCACTATCATTTATGACATCAAAAAGTTAGGAAAACCAAATGTCCAATAATGTATACATGTGTTTAAATATTACTGTTATATATGGAATAAATGAATTTAAAAATTCATAGAAATATGAGAAGACGTGTAGCAACTGATAGAAGGTGAGGGAAAAATAGAAACAAAAGAACTGGAACAATGAATCATAGACAAGCAATTAAATTAAACTGTAATTGATAATGTTAATACTATGTTGTTAAAAGTTAAGGACACATCCCAGTAGAAGAGAGAGGAAAGCAATGTTTTTTGTAAAGACAGAGATTGATAGATAGATAGATATAATAAATCTATATATAGTTACATCAATAGATATATACATGTATCCATGCAAATATAAACAGATAGATACATGCACAGATACATAGATTCACAGATAGATACATACACATACATACATAGTTAAATAGTTAGATACATAAATGCAAATACCAATAGATACATAAAAAGATACATAGAGCATAGATACATACATAGAACAATAGATACATAGATTGATAAATACATAGAGAGACCAGCAGATAGATAGATAGATTAATAGATAGATAAATAGATTGATGGGTAGATAAGTAGATAGATTAATAGATAGATAAATAGATAGATGAATGAATCTATACATTCATATTTATATAGATAGATACTATGTAGACAGACAAGTAGATATATAGATAGGTAGATAGACAGATAGATGAATGGATAGATAGATGTATAGTTAAGTAGATAGATAAGTAGGTAGATAGGTAGATGGAATCTATACATACATACTTACATAGGTAGATATTATATAGAGAGACAAGTAGATACATAGATAGATAGAAAGAAAGATAGAAAGATGGATAGATAGATAGATAGATAGATAGATAGATAGATAGATAGATAGATGATATATGGATGGATATGGTGCATCTATACATATGCATACAGATACATACATAGATAGTATAGACAGAAAAACAGATAAATACATGCATAAGTGGTTGGATAAGGTCAATCTATACATATATACATACATAGTTACAAAGATACACAAATAAAACAGGGACTTTGAATTCAATGACTGTCAAAGTCTCTTTCAGCTTTAAATCTATGACCTTTTCCTTGAGATACATTTACAACTATTACTCAAGTAGACCCTACTGTGCTCATGACAAGTAGGACCTTTCTCAGGATATTGGCTAAGGATCCCATGAAAAAAAAATGTACTTGGTGTCTATAATTTTCATGTATACTTGAGGGCAAGTTTATATTTTGTGATAAAGAGCACTGAAGAATTCCTGGATTTGCAGGGACATCAAGGATCATACATCTGAATAACAATTTACTGTGGAGACCAAAGCTTCTTAAACTGTGGGTTACAACCTAATGTGAGATCATATAACTGAAGGTGGGGTTTGAAAAATTATGATTTATTATCAGTGAATGTTGGATTTGTATGCATATTTTATCTATATTTCCAGGTTCATGAGAAAATTTCTCAGGCAAAAAGGAGTCACGAATGGGAAAAAATTAAAAAGTTTTGGTATAAACTATGCCACAAGTAGTCATTGAACTTTTCCTTCAAGACTTTCAATGAGGGAAACTCTACCACCTCCTGAAGCCCCATACACTTCATTTTTAAACAGCTCTAATTGTCATGAAGTTTTCCCTTGCACCAAGCCCAACTTTGCTTCTTGGAAACCTTTTTCCTTTGCTTGTAGTCCTTCCAAAGTCAAAGCAAATTTGACAATCAATTTCAAAATGAATGGAATTGGTAATACTGTTGGTACAACAGCAGTATCAACCAAATAATGTTTAAGACAAAAGTCAAAGAAAATAAACCAAATCTCTCCTCCATGAGATCATCCTTCAGATAGCCAAATACAGCCATCATTCCCCTCTTAGATATTTTCCCCCTACCAGGTTAAGCTTCTCTTCCAATTCCTTCTGATTTAATCTGATATACTCCCTAGTTTGTAACAGCAAAGAAAACAGAACAAAAATTAAATCTGGGCTCCGTCCATTCTGAATCCTCAGTTCTGCATGATTTTGATTCCCTGGAACAAGATGCTACTCCCAGGTTAAACTCATCTATTTTCACCACAATGCTGCTAATGTCTTGACAAATCTACTTCCTCCAGCATCCTCTCTCCTCTGATTGGAGGGCTGGGAGGAAGAGGACCAAACCCCTTTCAATCCCTTTCTTCACAGAAAGCAGAAACTAGACTTGAGGGCTCACTTCACTCTGCATCTGCTGCTCTGCTTGGTTTTAGTTGGGTAGAACAAAATGTATACTCGATGCCAGGAACCACATTATGTCCTCCCCCACCTCGCTTCCTGCTTCCTTTTATGCATTTTCCCTGCCCTTCGATTTTAAGAACTGTGGGGGCAGGGATTTTCTTTCTTCCTTTTTTTTTTTTTTTTTTTAACTACAGTACTTAGTACATTGCCTGGCCCAGAGTAGATAGGTAATAAATGTTTATTGGACTGCATAGATTAGACATCACAAAATTCCTATATTTAGGCTCTCTGAATAACTTCAACAGTTAAAATGATGGTACGATACATGAAATAGTGAGCTCATAGATTACCACCTGTCTCCATATTTCCATTCTAGTTAGTGTAGCTAAAACCATCTGTCAATACATCCACTTTATTGTAAATCTGATGGAAATATGGAAATTCAGCAAATAGAAAGATCATTGGCATTACAAAAAAAAATAATTTCATGCATTTGCAGTTTATCTCAATCAATTTTGCCTTTAAAAGTTTATACTAAAAATTCTTTAAGAGTGGGAGCTTATTTATCATTGTCTTTGTATTCTCAATAGCTGACATAAGGCTTACTTCATGGAAGGAGAGAAGGAATGAAAGGGAAGGAAAGGAAAACATGGGAAGAGAGGAAGGGAGGAAAGGAAGAAAAGAAGAAATAAAGGAGAAAGGCAAAAAGGAAAGAAGGAAGAAAACAAGGGAAAGGAAAAGGAAAAGAGGGAGGAAAATAAATACTTATAAATATGTCTATCATTGTGTTAATGGATCTTCATGTAGGACAGGTTGAGCAAAGGTCACACACCTGTGTACCTATGTTGAGAGTGGCCTTCTACACCTAGAACTCCAAATCTAAGCTTGGACCTTTGAGGGAGCCAGTGAGTTTTCCAGGTAGCCATGGCACAGATGGCTTTGTTTCCTACTAAACTATAAGGAAAAGGAAGGCAAGCTCTCAGATTTAAGATATTTATTCATAAATTGATTTCCCCTGAAATAATAGCTTGACTGGTAAGAGCATTTCCAAGGCAAACACAAATTTTCTAGCTTGTCATTAGCTGAAACAGAAGGGTAAGAGTATAGTACTCCCTTCATTTTTTTGCTCCTGCCATCTCCCTGGCCCTGCCACCAAATCATTGAGTATTTTTCTGCACACTTTTTAACAATTTGTACTATTTAATAGTAATTACTTCTTAATATTCATCCCATCAGCTAAAATGACAGGAAATGATAATGATAACTGTTGGAGGGGATGTGGGAAAACTGGGACACTGATACATTGTTGGTGGAACTGTGAACAGATCCAACCATTCTGGAGAGTAATTTGGAACTATGCTCAAAAAGTTATCAAACTGTGCATACCATTTGACCCAGCAGTGTTTCTACTGGGCCTATATCCCAAAGAGATTTTAAAGGAGGGAAAGGGACCCACATGTGCAAAAATGTTTGTGGCAGCCCTTTTTGTAGTGGCAAGAAACTGGAAATTGAAAAGATGCCCATCAATTGGAGAATGGCTGAATAAATTATGGTATATGAATGTTATGGAATATTATTGTTCTGTAAGAAACAACCAACAGGAGGATTTCAGAGAGGCCTGGAGAGACTTGCATGAACTGATGCTGAGTGAAATCAGCAGAACCAGGAGAACATTATACACAGCAACAAGACTATATGATGATCAATTGTGATGGACATGGTTCTCTTCAACAATGATGTGATTCAAACCAGTTCCTATTGTTCAGCGATGAAGATAGTCATATACATCCAGAGAGAGGCCTGTGGGAACTGAGTGTGAACCACCACACAACATTTTAACGCTTTCTGTGAATATTTCCATGCATTTTGTTTTCCTTCTTAGGTTGTTTTTTTTCTTCTTCTTTTTCTAGATCTGATGTTTCTTGTGCAGTAAGATAACTGTGTAGATATGTATACATGTATTGGATTTATCATATAATTTATCCTATTTAGCATGTATTAGATTACCTGTCATCTAGGGGTGGGGGTGGGGGGAAAGAGGGGAAAAGCTTGGGAAAAAAAGTTTTTGCAAAGGTCAATGTAGAAAAATCACTCATATGTTTTGTAAATAAAAAGCTTTATTAAAAAAATAAAAAAAAATATTCATCCCATCAGTAACTGGTTTTCAACAAATTCTCATGCACCTTTTCTGGTTTTTCATTCAGCATTCAAGTCACAAAGTAAATGCATAATAGAGAAATCAAGAATGACAGTTCATCTTTTCCTTTTTTCTGCCTACCTCATTTCTTTTTCTTTTATATTCTTTTCATTTGGCATGCTCCTCCCCAGTCTCAGCAGTATAATCACTGTCTCTTATATTTTATGTCAGTGCTTCAAAAACCAATGATCTCTGGATTCTTCCTTCATCAATGCAGACAGAACTCTTCTAGGCCTTTAAAAAACCATCTTCAGGAGTCCTGTGATCACAAAACTGATCCCCTCACAGCCAATCTAATGATGAGCCAATCCACCTTTGGTAGGTTGGCCTTAGATGACAAGCATTCAATCCATCCTTAGGTCTAGATTCAAAATTTTTATTATTTCGTTATAAATTCCAGAGATTGGATTCTTTGTTACAGCCATTGAGAAGCTTTGGTCACCTGCACACCATGCTGGGGCAACAGAGGAAGGGGCCAGTCCTTCAGTGAAACCATGATTTCATCAGGGTGGATCATAGTAGTGTCACAAATAATAAACTTGACAGCAAGTAGCAATCTTCCTGCCCATCTCCATTGTTCCTTTGGTTACCTACAATTCTCATTTTTAGTGTGTTTTATAGAATAGAAATTGTCCCTTTTTTAAACATCATGTGTTTTTCCCAGGAACTGATTGTCAATGTTATCTATAGACCTAATAATGTAAACTATCATATCATAATTTTTAAGGTTCCTCATCCATTTATATATATATATATGTATATATATATATATATATATATACATATATATATATATTTCATCTAATTTGATTCTTACAACAATACTATATAATAGAATATATGCAGAAACATCAGAGCAAAGAGATTAGTATGCACAGGCCTGCTTAGGCCAACATTTCACTTGGTTCAGGAATAATAACAATGAGTCAGTTAAGAGGAAACCCCTCTAAAATATCTCACCAAAGTGATCATCTAGCTCTCCTTTGTAAAGTTATGGGGAGGGAAGGACTTCATCTTCAGGAAGTTCATTCTGCTCTTAACTGACTCCTATTGTTAAGGGAAATTTTCCTAATTCAGCTCACTTCTCTGCAGTTAGTTGTTCCCCTTGACTGGGTCTGCAGTCTGGAATTAAGTACAAAAGTCTGATCTTTCAAGTGTGAAGAGTGAAAGTTGTCTCTTCCTCTATAAGTTTGCTTCAGAAATAACGAGCAGTGTCTAGAGCACCAACTCAGCAGGTAGGAAGACCTGAATTCAGAGTTCATCACGTTCCACTCCCTCATCTTACAGATGAGAAAAAAAGTCCTAGCAAGGGGTCACACAGACAGTAAGTATCCTATCCTACATGGGAGCTCAAACCCTCCCATCTTCAGTATACTAAAGAATCTCCTTTGTCATGTTCCCTCTTGAAAGTGAGAGAGAAAGTGAAAGAGAAAAAAGAAAGTAGAGTACCTCTACTTCCTCCTCACTCACCTCCCCTGAGGGCCCTTTTTCACCTTGGAGAGTTCTTCACAAAACTTCCCTTTATGGATCCCTCATTCTCGGGATTTAGCTATCCACTTACAGACCATATAAAACTTGGAGTCCACAAAAAGCCCAGTATTTTTTCCCTCTTAATTACCTTCTAATTAATCTTTCCATGGGCCATATGTATGTGATTTTTTTTTAAACTCTCTGCTCTAAAAGTCAAAAGAGATAAATTCAAATCCAGTTCCTTCTGGATAAGTACAATAAACAAACTTCAATTTTAGGTTGTCTTCATTTTGTTTCCTTTTTCTTATTGTTTAAAAAATAAAAGAAATCAATTATATATAATATACACACACACATATATATATACATATATATAATTGTTTTATATGTATGTGTGTGTATATATATATATATATATATATATATAGTTTTCCAAGGCATGCTAGCTTGTTCCCCTTTGGCATGCCAAATCTCAGGAGTGAATTTGAGCAGTGAATCAAGTATTCCCATCCTGACATATTCTAGTCACCCCAAAAATGGCTTCCAACCATCTGTAACAGAAGGACTTTGTTGTGTTTCTCTCTTTCCCTTCCTAATCTGCTAATACCACTTTAGACTACAAGGAAAGTATGGTAAGATTTAAAAGCCAGTGAATGGTTAAATTCAGTATATGTAGCCTGTAGCATTGAAAATCTTAGGAATTATGGGAGGCAATTAGCAATGCCCTTTTCCACTACTGACTCTGGGCATAGTTCTTTGTACTCTTCTTCCATATTCTTTTCCTCCTCATTCTTATTTTTCTATTTGATTTTCAAATAACTTCTTTGTGTTCCCTTTCCTCCAACTCTTATGTCAGTTATTTTTCTCCATTCCAATAAGCAACACAAATTTATCTGATTATATGCACATTGAATGAGGAAAATGGGCCAACTTTCTTATTCAGGATGCCATGAAATTCTTGTAATAATGATCACGACTTTTACTTCAGAAATAAATAACTAGCAGTGGCTAGAGCAGCAGCCCAGAGTACACTTGACATTTACTGTGTATCCTTAGGTAAGGTACTTAACTCTAATTATCTTTTTTTTAATAGTAAAAGCTAGCATTTATATCATGGCTTAAAATTTACAAAACATTTTAAATATAATATTTCATCGATTCCTACAAGAAGCCTGGAAGGAAGATGTTTTTATCTCCATTTCACAAATGAGACAACTGAAAGTGAAATAGTTAAGTGACTTGTCCAGAGTTATACAACAAATAAGTATAAGGAAAGGATTTAAATTCATATTTTAATTTCAGGTCCAGGGTTCTATCCCTTTCATGTCATTCCCTTTACTCTATCTTCATTTATTCTGATAACTGAAAATGAAGAAACCTTTCTCTTTGCCAAGGACAACCCTTCTACATTCAACCTTGTTCCCATCCCTTCCAACCTTCTCCAGCAGATTGACCCCTCCATTATCTCTCCACCAATTTTCAAACAGTCTTCATCAATTCTGCAACCTTTATATATATTCTTCCTTTAAAAAATATTTACCAAAATGTATTATTAATTCAAGCTGTCATCCTATATCTTTACTCTTTTTTCTCTGGAAAGTCTCTATTAAAAAAAAAGACATTTCCATGAGTCCCCTTACTTCTCAACCCTTTGCCATTTAGTTTTTTTTTTTTTTTTGTTTTGTTTTTTTTTGCTGAGGCAATTGGGGTTAAGTGACTTGCCCAGGGTCACACAGCTGTTATGTGTCTGAGACCAGATTTGAACTCAGGTCCTCCTGACTTCAGGGCTGGTGCTCTATCCACTGCACCACCTAGCTGCCCCCTTGCCATTTAGTTTTTAACTTCATCATTGGGATAAAATTATTATCTCCAAAGTTGCCATCCACCAATAACTACTCATCTTCCTTGACTTCTGTATAGCATTTGCCAATGTTGACTATCCTCTTCTCCTGGAGAGTGTCTATCTCTATTTTATTAAAGCTTTTTATTTGCAAAACATTTGCATGGGTAATTTTTCAACATTGACCCTGGTAAAACCTTCTGTTCCAAATTTTTCTCTCCTTCCCCCCACCCACTCCCTTAGATGGCAGGTAGTCTAATACATGTTAACTATGTTAAAATATATTACAAATTCAATATATGTGTACACATTTCTACAGTTATCTTGTTGTACAAGAAAAATCAGATCTACAAGGAAAAAAAAACCTGAGAAGGAAAACAAAATGCAAACAAACATCAACAGAAAGTGTTAAAATGCATTATTGTGGTCCACACTCGATTCCCACAGCTCTCAATCTGGTTATAAATGGCCCTCTTCATCACTGAACAATTGGAACTGGTTTGGAAGAGCTCTTTGTTGAAGGGAGCCATGTCCATCCAGAAATCATCCTGCTGGTTGTTTCTTATAAAGCAATAATATTCCATGGCATTCATATGCCACAGTTTATTCAGCCATTCTCCAACTGATAGGCATCCACTCAGTTTCCAGTTTCTAGCCACTACAAAAAGAGCTGCCACAAACATTTTTTCACATGTGGGTTCCTTTCCCTTCTCTAAGATCTCTTTGAGATATAAGCCTAGTAGAAACATTGCTTCGTCAAAGGGTATGCATAGTTTGATAACTTTTGGGGCATAGTTCCAAATTGCTCTCCAGAATGGTTGAATTCATTCACAGTTCCACCAACAATGTATCAGTGTCCTAGTTTTCCCACTTCCTCTCCAACATTCTGCATTATCTTTTTCTGCCATTTTAGCCAATCTGACAGGTGTATAGTGATATCTCAGAGTTGTCTTAATTTGCATTTATCTGATCAATAGTGATTTGGAACACCTTTTCATATGACTAGAGATAGCTTTAATTTCTTTACCTGAAAATTGTCTGTTCATAGCCTTCGACCATTTATCGATTGGATAGTGGCTTGAAATCTTATAAATATGAGTCAATTCCCTATATATTTTTGAAATGCAGCCTTTATCAGAACCCTGAAATGTAAAAATTATTTCCCAATTTATTGCTTCCCTCCTAATCTTGTCTGCATTAGTTTGTTTATACAAAAACTTTTTTAACTTAATATAATCAAAGTTATCTATCTGGTGTTCAATTAAGAGTTCCAGTCCTTTTTTGGATATAAATTCCTTCCTTCTCCACAGGTCTGAGAGGTAAACTATCCTATGTTCCTCTAATTTGTTTATAATATCACTCTTTATGTCTAAATCATAAACCCATTTAGATCTTATCTTGACATATGGTGTTAGGTGTGGGTCAAGTCCTAATTTCTTCCATACTAGTTTCCAATTATCCCAGCAGTTTTTGTCAAATAGTGAGTTCTTATCCCAAAAGCCGGGGTCTTTGTAACCCTAATTATCTTGCAAAAATAAGTAAATAAATAAATGAATGAAAGTGGGCAAACATGACAAGAGATGAGAAGAGCAAATTTTAGATGAGTGGGAAAATTCATGTAACGTTAATGGATCCGTGAATCAATAGGGCCATTCTGAAAGGCAATATGTAATCATACAAATAAGATAACTAAAAATCTTCACATACTTTATCCTAGATATTCCACTATTCTGGATATACAGTAAAGAAGTTACTGACATAAATAAAGATAGCATCATATTTGCAGCATGCATTTTGCAAAGAACTGGAGGAAACGCAGTTGTCTATGAACTGGAGAATGGCTAAAGCAATAATGGTACATGAAGGTAATAGTAATTATTGTGTTGTGAGAAACAGAATATGATGAATACAAGGAAACAACAAAAGACCCACTAAAGCAGAAGAGAAATAAGTAATCAGAGTCAAGAAAACAATTTACATAATTATGACAATGGAAATAATAACCATCAGAAAATAATAGAAAATTCTTTTTGAAAATTGAAAAGTACAAAGTTGGTTCCAAAGAAAACGTAGAGGATGCTTTCCTACATACCTTTGCAAAGGTGTAAACAGAGAAGAGCCCACAGGTGGGAAATTTGGATAAATAAGGATGGAATTGTAGTAATCCCACTTCATTTTAGCTATGATTCTTTAACTAAGTCTTCCACAAACTCATAAAAGTTCTTAAAGTCTTTGAAAGCCATTGGATGCAGTTGAGTGATTCCAGACTAGAAGTCTTTTCAAATAGTCTTGGAAAATGTGTCTTGACTCCAGCCACCATCTATAAATTCTCCAAAGAGTCCAGAAGAAAGCATTATATCAAGCCCTGCAAACTAGATATTTCAAGCTTAACTCTAAGTTAGGAAGGCAGGAATGAATGGTGACATAGAAAAGGGGTATCCAGGAATGGTCATCATCTTTACAAACTTCCAGAGCAGAAAACTCAGCCAGAGATAAGTCCCAAGGAAAGGTCAACTTCCTTCCCTGGTACTTGTCTACATACACATAGTCTGCTTTTTATGTTACATAAGATTGTTGGTAAATTTATTTATTTTTTGCCTCAGCCGCTAAGAAGCCAGTGCCAAAATTAGATACAAATGTAAAGTTAGACAGAGAGCCCAACCTTGACTAAAATATTAGGAATTTTCTTAACTGACAAAACTTCACTTTTTGTCAGAAACAACTCCTTAAATTAATGGGGTTTTTTTGTGAATATACTTTTTTATACAGTTACTTCACTCCCAGTGGTGAGGAGGAAGATAAAAGGGGGAAGTAGATTTTTGTTCATTGAAAATAAGATTAATGAAAATAAATGTCTCACTCGTGGCATATTAAAATAAACACAATAAAATAAATTCTCCAAAACTAAAGAAATAGAAATCACATGTACAATAAGAATTCCTATAATGCTTTGCAACTCCTAAATTACTGTAAGAATTGTTGGTGCTGTTGTTGTTAACTAAGAGTCCTTATATTTCTCTCCAAATTTAAATGGGCTAATTATTCTAATACTTGGAGATATAACATCAGACTTTTACATACATATATATTAATTGTTTTTTCTGATTATTTTTCTTTTTAAAGTTCTTTATTATAATGTCATAATGCATAATGTAACGTAAAGAGGAAAATCTTGGCAATATTTCAACAAATGATATAAAACCAATGAAAAGTAATAGCTGTACAATAGGAACATAAGCAGAGTGAATAGAGAAAAGACATGAAAGCCAGGAAGTCCCTGGTTCATGATTTACAAGAGAATAGACCTAGCACTGGCAGGGACTTTTGAACCAAGTTCAAGTCCCCAGACCTCAAAGTCATACAAGTAGCAAGAGCTAGAGATCAGATTTGAAACCAGCATCCCTCGTGTCTCTGATGCATTTCTGACTGCATGACACTGGACAAGTCATTTCTCTTCTTAAGGCCCTTATATTTCTCTAAGACTTTCAAGTTCACAACAATTATGAATCTGTATTACAAGAGAAAGCTTACTCATGAAAAGTTCCTCATATCAGTGAAATCACAGATCCAGTGGGAATAAGTAAATAAACAAATAGAAGCTGCAAAGCAACTAAAAAGGGGAAGCCAGTAGGATCCACTTTGGGGGACCTGGATTATTTCAATTTTAAACTGTTAAATTAAAGAAAAAATTTCTCAGCTTTGATGAACAAAATATAGCACTTCTCATGGAGACCTTAGCGTGATTTGGGGGGCGGGGAAAGAAAAATTAGCTGCTTTAATTATAGAACTGAATGCATATTCAACTTCCAGCTGTTTGAGACATGGAAAACATTTTGTCCATAAGATAAAAGCCCAAATAATAAAACTGATTTTTTTTTTGGAGGGAGGAGACTCTGGAGGACGTTGTTTTCAAATATTGCTAATCTGAAATAAACCCTGTTTTGAATACTTTTATATATAAAAAAGCTTTCTTTTCAAACTTTGCAATAAAATTGAATGGAAGCAATTACAGATCTGTATCAAATCTACTCTGCCTTCTAATGTGAAACACCAAGTCTTCATCATAATAGATTATATTCTTATACTGCTTTGAATACATTATCTTCCTTGAGTTTTCTAAATCCCTTCTCAGGTAGATATTGCAGGTGTTATTCCCCCAATCTGAAGGCAAGAAAACTGAGGCTGTGACTTGTTAAACCTCCCGTTTCTTCTTGAATCATAATGATCCTACTTTGGTATGCTGCTCTCAGGTTTATAATAAGCACAGTTCTTGAAGGAAAACTTCACATACTCATTTTAAAAATGCAATATTCTTGATTTCCTGAGATTTCCTTTCTTCTCTCAAAATATCATGTGTACTCAAGTGACATAAAACAAATACTCGTGTCCCAAACAGTCAGAATAGGATTTTGATGATATCTTACCATCCCATCTAGCAGTGTTCCCCCCCTTCTTTAGCCACGTTTCCCAAGAGTTCTCTGGCAAAGTGCGTCCTCTTGTGGTCAGTGTCCGAATGACACATACATGAATTCAAAATGTGAAAGGAACAATGGCCCCGGGACTTCTCAGGAAATTGAGGCGAGAAAATGAGAAATGGCAAAGAAGGACAACATGGCAAGCAGGTTACATGAATAGAATGTAAGGAAACTTCCATAGAAACAAATCTCATCTTGAAATTGAAAGCACCAAAAGACAAGATGGAAAGAGAAGCTAACAATAGTGATTGCTATAGGTGTGGTAGGAGATCATTGCAATAATAAATAAGATTGAATGTGTTTTGTCATTAGTTCAATTCATTTCACATAATTAGCTCACCAGTTTCTCCATATTCCTCTGAGATAAGTAAAATGGGAATCGGCTTCAGAGTTTTAAGTGAAATTTGGGCATTACCTTCCCAAGATAACACAATCAATAATGATATGGAAGAGGAGGAGCTAGGCAGCTTGGTGGCCCAATAGATAGCATGCCTTCCTTGGATTTAGGAAGCCCTCAGTTCACATTCCCCATATTTGAGTCCCTAGGCAAGTCGCTTGACTCTATTTGCCTCAGTTTCCTCATCTGTAAAATGATTTGGAGAAAGAAGGGTAGACCATGCCAGCATTTTTGCCAGGAAAACCCTAATTGGGGTCACAGAGATTCAGCCACTACTGAAATGACTCAACAACAAGAGGAACTATTCTTCAAAATTTCATGTTCTCTGAAATTTGTTGTAATATAAAAGAGGAATGGGGGAAGGAGGGAACAGACAAAAATAGGCGAGAAGTAAGGGAGGGATGGAAAGAGAAATAAGGAGGTAAGGAGAGAGGAAGGGAGAAAGGAAGGATGGAAAAAAGAAAAGGAAGGGTGGAGGAAGGGAGGGAAGAGGGAAGGACTATGAGAGGAGAAAAGAAAGGAAGGAGAGAGAAAAGAAGGATGGGCAAGAGGGGAGAAGGAAGAAAAAGGAGGGAGAGAGGAAGGAAAGATGGAAAGAGGAGAAAAGGAAGGAAGGAGAGAGGGAAGAAGAAAGGAAGGATGGAAAATGGAGAAAAGGAATGAGGAAGGGAGGGAGGGAAGAAGGAAGGAATACGAGAAGAGAAAAGGAAGGAAGAAAGGAGAGAGAAAAGAAGGGTGGAAGAGAGTGGAGAAGGAAGGAAGAAAAGAGGGAAGGAGAGAAGAAGGACCGATGAAATGGGAGAAAGAAGAAGGGAGAGAGAGAAAATAAGGATGGAGACAGGGTGGGAGAGAGGAAGGACGAAAGACAGGGGAGAAGGAAGGAGGGATGGAGCGAACCTAGAAGAGCTCACACTTTTCTGTCTTAGCAGCCTTTACAAAGGATCTGGCTCTATATCTGACCGCCTCCAACCCACCCCCGAATTTTAAAGGGATCTGAATTTTCTAGCAATGCACCGTCACCACTCGCAAACTCAGCCCAGAAGATAAAAATTACGAGGTATTAGGATTTACTTCGCTGGGTTTTTCGGGTTTCTAATTTCGGGCTGAAGAGATTGGCTGTGATTTCTTCAGTAGTGTGAATGAGGTTAAAGCACGGGGGCCTCCTCAGAGACTAAGGAAACTCGGCCGCCAAGTTACGACTCTTGTGGTTTGTGTTGAATAAATGGTCCTTCCAAAACTGATCCTGATGAGAAACCCACCTCCACCCCCGTCCCCGGCGAGGCGGCCTTTCCCAACTGGATCACTTTTATAACCCGAAGACAGGCGGGATCTCAAATCCCATTCCAATTTTAGCAGCCTTCTGGCCTCCGACTACAGAACTTGGGGAGGGAATCCATGTCAACGGGTCACCTAGGAGGAGAAGACGCCTTGCCCTTGGCTCAGGGCTTCAATGCATTCCTGGGGTGCAGCAGGGAGGAATCCTCCGACCCCTCCCCCCCCCCCAGTCTGCCAGCTCAGGAGCCCGTGTGCTCGCCCCGCTGGTTCCCAGAGGCTCTGCCCAGCTTGCTCCCCTAGGTCTTCAGGTGAGGTGGTTGGGCTGCTCTGAGGATGCCAGGGCTGGCCACTTCCAAAGGCGCGGTCCCCAAAGAGCTGTGGCGAAGACTCGGGGGGGCCGAGTTCTTAATGTCTAATCAGTATTTCCTGTTTTGTTTTCTTCAGACCTTCACACGCCCGGCACACATTCCCCTTCCCTGTGGACTACAGATGAGCCAAGTTTGCAATTTGAGAGCAAAGTTGCTTTTGATTTATGGAGAGGGGTGAAAGGGAGTACAGGGGGATATAAGAGTGAGGGCAGGAAAAGGGTCTTTTTTTTATCCAAACCACAAAACATCTCTCTTTTTATTTTATTTTTTTTAAATAGGATCATCTTCCGAAAGCTGAAGAGAACCTTGGGATCTCTCAAAACAAACTGCTTCAAATTAAAAAAAAAAAAAAAAAAAAAAAAAAACCCTGAAGAAGAGAGGTGTTAAATTTGGACAAACCCTTGAAGCTATTATCAGCGGCCGAAACTTGAACCAAAAAACCTCCAGACTTTAGATCCACTAAACTCAAGAATATAGAAGGGGCCCTTTCCACTTGCTTAACAAATGACTTACTGAATAAATGGATAAACGACAAATAGAGGAACTGAATAAATAAAATGAAGCCACGGGAGCGGCCAAGATTATCTTTCTGCACACTCAGCTATCTGGGTCCTTGAGATTTTCAAAGTCGGATGGAATCCAACGGATTGGTTTACTTACCACCCAATCCACCACCCAATAAGGATATCCACCGCAATGGTGCAAGACTTGGGTTAGATCCTGGTTGCCCTAAGGCCACAGTGAGACAGCCCCTGCCCTCAGTGGGCTTTCATTCCTTGGCAGACAACCACACGGACCAGTGTATGTGTAAGAGGGGGTGCCTTACAGAGATTTCCAGAGTATTAAAGAAAATAAATACAAGGTAGCTTCTCTTCCCCCCCCCCCACACACACACACACTCTCCCCAGCGGTTATTTCAGGGAGGTGGTGATCGCCTGCGCCCGGCTAATTTGATTATTTGATTCATGGGAAGCTCTGTAAGGGACGGGTTCTTGAAGCTGTTTTAAGGAGCTGAAATGAGGGCTTCCAGGACGCAAGGATTTTTCATCTTTGCAGCCTCTTCTTGCAGGGACTCTGCTGCCCTCCAAGAGGAAGGCCATGGCCTTGGGCTCCGCCAGAAAGGCAGGGAACGTTTGGGCCCATGCGTTTTCCAGGACTTGCGGCTGGCTGCAGAGCGCAGAGCTTTGAAGAGAGGCCGGAGAGCCGGGGTAAGGCAACACCGCTTCGCCCCGCAAAAAACTTGGCCTCCTCAGGTCCCCGCACAGAGTGGGAATGCCCCGGGGTGGGGAGTACCGGACCCGTCCCTCCGGGAGTGAGCAGAGAGAGCTCAAATGACGCTGGACTGAGGGGCTAATTCAGGCTTCGCTCCAGAAAGTAGCTCCGGGCCACACCCTAGAGGACCCAATGAACTAAAAGCTCTCAGTTTGCCCAAGGCCCAGCATGGTTCTCCAAGGCTGGCAGGGGGAAGCCGGGGCTCAGGTCAGCAGCCTCTGGGTCCGCTGGGCGCCAGAGGATCCGAGAGCATGGAAGAGTTTAAAAGGTCCCCGTTTGACCCTGGCCACGTCTGGCCGGGCCGGCCCGAGAGCCCGAGCAGCTCCTGAAAGGCCGATGCCCAGGGAGGGAGAAGCTGGGTTTCCCAACCTGGCTCGGAAGTGGGCTTAAAAATGACTGATTTCCTAAGGAAAGCTGCTCTCTAATTACTACAGCTCCGTAGTCCCGACCAAAGGTTTCTCTTCCTCTTCGTCCCTAATCCGCTACTTTCTGACATTGTGCCCCTTTACTGGCAATGTTTCCATTACATTTAGCCCGCCTTTACGTCCTGCCCCTTCCTAGAGCAGCTCCCCCCACTCTCCACCCTAGTAGTCGGAAGAATCAAATTCATCTTTTTCGTCTCTTCTCTTTTCCTTTTTTTCCTGTTGTTTTTCGAGATCCCTCACTTTCCTCTTCTCTCTTTCCTTTATGTTTTTTGTTCTTTCGTTTCACTTAGTTTTTCTGGCTTTCCTTTCTCAATCTTTTTCTTCCACTCTTTCTCCTTCCTTTCTTTTTTCCCTCCTTCATTTCTTCCTTCCTTCCCTCCTTCCTGCTTTCCTGGGAGGGGGGAAGGGAGGAAAGAAAAAAAAAAAAAGGCATGCTTTAAGTGAAGCAAAGAACCAACTGATTTAGGCACGAAGCAAGTTCCTGGGACGAACAACTGGGATTGTGGAATTCAGCTGCAGCTAGGAATGAATGCTATGGATTTAGGGGTTCCTGGGAGCTCCAAGACCCCGGCTTGGAGGCACTTATTTCTGCTTCCCAGATTGGCTAAGGCCTTCACCAGCAGTCTGGGATTCGGAAGGCTGCTCCTAGTAGACTTTCTTTTCACTGAAGTTTGGATGCTGAGGAGACAAAGTCTGGGTCTACAAAAATTTTCCCCCTCTTTGCCTTCCCTTCCCAATATGCTACAAGGAAAGATTATGGGTGGGGGGAGAGGTAGAAAGACAAGTTTGCAGCAGGAAATTGGGCCAGTCATATATTTTCAAGGAATAAACAAATCAGTCCGGGCATCAAGGGCTGAACAAATCAACCTGAGTCGAACTTTTATTTCCTTGCAAATGGGATTCTTCTCTCCGGGCCTATCTCCAGGCCTTCTTCCCCACCAGCCCCACTCAGCTTCTCCATCTATTGACCCAGAAAAATCTTAAATAATCCCCACCGGACCCCTGCTCAGCCCCGTTCCCGAGGTAGAAGAAGCTTGCTGAGGATTTCAGTCAATGGGGGCATCCACCACGAGTCTTCTCTGCTACACTAGTTTTGACTTTGTTCCCCATTTAGCCCCCACCTCTTTCCCAGACCCCCCCCAACCCAGTCCTCAAGAAAGTAAGGACCTTCACTCCCAGGCTAGCCCTTTATTAATTGCAAGCAGCGTGGAACTATGGAGTTCTGGTCCGCTTTCAAAAGTGCCTAAGGGCGCTCTCCCATTTCCCAGCAAAGGAAAAGTGGGGGGCTCAAGAAAAACACCCTCGGGACCCATTGCCGGAGGAGGCAGCTCACTGTTAGACCGACGAGTTTCTTTAAAATAAGAAAAACTAACTTTTAAAGTATTAGAGAAACCAATGCTGTGGATATGGGAGTCTGTAGGATGCAAAACGAGGCAGCATTTTGAGGTAAACCTCCTGTCCAGCAATCTTCAGTCCCATTTATCCGAGCTGGGAAACCACGACGTCAACCTCCTCCACCCCCGCCCCAATTGTTCCCAGCTCCCGCATTTGCAGTCCCCCCCCATCTCTTTATGGGCTTTTATTCTTTTGCATAAATGCTTAGAATCTGCTAGTCCCTTAATTCGCATGCGTGCATGAATGAGTGTGGGAGCACGTGTGGGAAAGGGAGATCACCCTCAACTTGGGGGGGCAACATTCAGAGGAGTTTTAAAGGGGAGACCACGTGTTCAGAAGAATCCAACTTCGCTCTTTGTGGAGCAGAGATTTAAAGGAACACGCCACCTGCTTGGGGGGGGAGGGGGAGAGGTTGGAGGGGATTAGGTTTTAGTATGGCCTTCCAGTGTCAGCCTCCTGCCAGCAAAAGACAGTGTCCGCACGGGGCTCTGCACGCCCTGGGCCTTCCTCTCTAGGAAGTCTCCTCTCCTGCTTTCCACCTAGGAAACAACAGCCGCTGCTACTGCGCTTGTGGGCTCCCAGGGACCGAGGGTTCGCCTGGTAAACGATCCGAGGGGTGTCTGAAGGACTAAAAGCGTGCCCGTGACTGAGATGCCAGCAGCTGGGAATGCCCAGGGGCTCCGCCCTTCGTTGTGCCATCTGTATGGGTCCGAGGATGCTCGGGGCCCCGCCAGTCCGCTAAGACTTCGGGTCATATCATACTGGCCATTGGGGAAGCCATCAGCTCTTCTGAAATGGCTCGTCACTGCCCTTCGTCTTCCAGCCACCCCTCCAAAACTACGTGCTGGCCCGAGGGCATCCCAAACTGTTCCCCCTGGAACTCAGGGAGAAGCGGCTGCTGAGCTGGGTCAGCCGCTTCTTAGGCCAGCCGGGCCGGGCCGTCGGGCACCAGCAGTGGGGACAGCGCGGACATGGGACACGGGGCAAAGGCAAGCCAGGGTTGCTAATCTGCCCAAAGCTTGCGGGGGTCGGGGGAGGAGGGGAGGATGTAGAGGAAAAAGAGGAGCCGAGGGGAGGGCGGGGCGGGGGGGCGGCGGGTAGAAGGGGTGGGCGGGGAAAGGGGCAGGGCCAGCAGTCCGGAGCAGGCCGAATCGCGTTTGAATGGCTCTGGAAGAAGAATGGCTCAGCCGGGAAGGAGAGCTGGGGGCGGGGAAGGGAGCAAGGCAAAGGGAATGGGGAAGGGGGAGCGGGGGGGGGGGCGCAGAAAGCGGAAACTTGCCTCCCCAACTCCGTAAAGTCCCTCCTCCCCGCGTCTGGCCAATGGCGCGGCAGCTGCCCCGGCCTTGGGCCCGCCGGAGCTATAAGAGCTTGTCTGGCTGGGACCTTCCCCCAACTCGCAGACACTTCCCGGGGTTCCGAGGGAAGCATCACGCCGAGCGGCCCGGCTAGAAGGAGGCGGCCGTGGCGATCGAGAGCCTTTGCTTCCTTTGGGGATCTCGCTGCGGTGCACACCTCCCCCTCCCTCCCTCTCCCCTCCCCCGCATCCCTTTCCTCCCTCCCTCCTTGCGCTCCAGGGCCGCCACCTCCCGCTCTTTGCGGGACGCACAGCAACAGCCGTAGCTGCAGCCGCCGGGAGCGGAGCCCCGACAGGCGGCCGGACCGAACTCTAGGGGCCGCCGGGGGCCACGAAGCTGGCGGGTTAAAGCACCCTTCTGGCCTCTCCCCCCTCCCCTTCCCCCAGCCTTCCCTGCCCTTCGCCCCCCGGGCTCGCGAGTCCCGCGTCGTGGCCCGAGAGATGATGCAGGACGTGTCCAGCTCGCCAGTCTCCCCAGCAGACGACAGCCTGAGCAACAGCGAGGAGGAGCCCGACCGGCAGCAGCCTAGTGTGGGCGGCAAGCGCGGGGGGCGTAAGCGGAGGT
>JAJPUD010000116.1:477745-513359 GCA_023553655.1 Myrmecobius fasciatus | reverse complement strand
CGGCAGCGCACCCAGTCTCTCAACGAGGCGTTCGCGGCGCTGCGCAAAATCATCCCCACGCTGCCCTCGGACAAGCTGAGCAAGATCCAGACGCTCAAGCTGGCCGCCAGGTACATCGACTTCCTCTACCAGGTCCTGCAGAGCGACGAGCTCGACTCGAAGATGGCCAGCTGCAGCTACGTGGCCCACGAGCGCCTCAGCTACGCCTTCTCCGTGTGGCGCATGGAGGGCGCCTGGTCCATGTCGGCGTCCCACTAGCGGCAGCGGCCGCCACTCGGCTCAGGCAGGCCGTGAGACCCAGGTAAGGGCCAGATGGAGGCCTCACTCCCCAGCCCAGCCCCACGGCCCACCGCCCCTCCCGTGGGCATCTCAGGGAACCGCCTTGGCCCTTCGGGTCTGAGACACTCTCGACTCTTGGCTCCCCCTCCTCCTTCTCGGGTCCTTTCCCCGGGGGTACGGCTAAGGCTGAGAGCTGGAGAGTAGATGGTGTGCACGCGTGTATGTGTGTGTTTGTGCGCGGGCGAGTGTGTGTGTGTGTGTGTGTGTGTGTGTGTGTGTGTGTGACAGAATCAGACATACACGGGAATTCACGCGGTCATTCGAAAAGCACCAAGACCGGGGCCAGCCAAACACCTTTACAGAGAGAGAAATTCTGACTGAGGCAAGAAGCGGGATGGAATAATCCCCAAGTCCCGATCTGCTCCGATCTATTGAGTTAGAGATGGCCTGCCTAGACCGCTTCTACACAGCCCTCTCGATTAAAAGCCCTGTTTTCCAGCCGGGACAAATCCCCAGCCAGGCTAACTCCAGGGCTTTAGACTCCGGACTTTGTTTCTCTCTTTAAACAAGAGTTCCCAAATTCCAGTCCTCCCCCCCCCCCCTTGCCCATACACATACACACACAAACACACACACACACACACACACACACACACACACACACACTCTTTCTCTCTCTCTCTCTCTCTCTCTCTCTCTCTCTCTCTCTCTCTCTCTCTCTCTCTCTCTCTCACTCTCACTCTTCCCCTTTCCTTCCACCCACCCACTTCCTCTAGTCCTAATCCTTCCAGGTTGTTAAAAGCTCTTGTTTTTCCACGATTGTGTGTTAAAGGGCAGAGTTCAATAAGGGAAAGGAAAACAAGAAAAAAAAAAAAAACAGCTATATAGAACAAAAATCAAAATAGGAATTTGAGTTATATAAATATAACCCAGGTTTTTCCCACCTCTGGATTTTTACAGATGGCATTGCTTCCAGAGAAGGAGAAAATGGACAGTCTAGAGACTCTGGAGCTGGATAATTACAAATAGTGATAATAATAATTACAGAACGCCAAGGATTTTCTTGAAAATTGCAAGAACTATTCTCAAATCCAAAGCATCCAGGCATGGGGAGCAATTAAGAGACCAGGGGCTTTGGAAACGGGCCTCCCAGCTGGGCAGCGGGCAAGCCATCCTCACACCTCTACATTCTGATAGAAGTCTGAACAGTTGTCGGTGTTATTTGACGAAGAATGTTATTGTTTTTTAAAATTTTTATTTCTTCCCATGCATGCGTTCTCAAGAGGTTGTGCCTGCCAGCCACAGAAAGGAAAGGTACTCATTGTGAATGGTCTCCATTTTAAAATGGTAACAACCAGAGGAAATTAAAAGAAAACCTTTAGAGATTTAAGGGGGAAAAAAAAACTCATAAGCAAAATCAAAACAAAACCCTGGGCTCAAACTGTTTTACACACACCTGACCCAGATGCTTCTCTTCTTTCTTTAAAAATTCTTCCTCTGAGAAAACAAACAAAACTAAACTAAAAAAAAAAAACTCAAACGACATTCTATTTATTTATTGATGACCCATGTTAAAATGCAAATAGATCTGGTGTCTAAGTGCATTCATATTTTTTATGATTGTTTTGTAAATATCATTGTATATTATTTTTCTGCAATAAATGGATATGATTGAAGTTTTAAGAACCTTTAAGTTTGGACCATTTTTTTTTAAAATTCACTATTCAGCTGGAACTAGATATTTGTTCCTTTAATTGTAAAAACATCTCAGAAAAGGGGGTCCTGTTGATATAAACAAACCAGAGGAAAAGGCAAATAAAGGGTGTTTTCAATAGACCTAGGGCATGTTATTTCTAAGAACAGCTTCATTATTATTCTGCTGAGATGTTCCTTGGATTTGGGGGAAGGAATATTGATCCTCTAAGGTGGGAGAGTGGTATGGGAAGGCCACTTTGAAACTGGAATACAATTACTTTTGAGGGAAAAGAATGGAATAGGAATTTGGGAGAAAGAATTATGCTGTCTTCTCCAACCCATATGTGTGTTTGTTTTAAGAAAAAAAAATTGAACTTGATAGAAAGGAGTGAGTGTATGGGAAGAATCATAAATACATAGCATTTGAAGATAGCTAGTATAATGAGAAATTGAAAATAATCATTTTTATCTACGTGATAACATTTTCAATTAGCTCAATAGAAAATTCAAAAGTAATGCTGCTTTTACATGAAAATATTCATTGGCTGTTGGGCTGGGGCCTATCACAAATGCACCTTTGTGTATTTATTCAGAACATAATAGTGAGGAGGGAATCTGATACAGTAATAATGTAACCAATGATTAAAAGAATTGTGGGTGGTCATTTCTAAATCAAATGATCATGTTTAGGCCCTTTCTGAATTTTACTTCCAAAATTTCAGTAATCTTTTTTCCACCCCCAAATTAATCTCAAAGCAAAGTCCTTGGGCAATTCATTTAGTTTTTATTCCATAAGAGTGGGTGGGGGTGGGGGCAGAGGGCGGGAAAGAACTTAAGGTATAGACTTGGTTGGCTATTAATGCAACAGGAAAACCAGTTGTTTATACTCTTTAGTTCCTAACTGAGAGACTTGTATAGAATTTTATTACCCAGAAAAGTGATTAGAGTCCCAGGCTATCTCTGGCTTCTGCTATATACACGCAGGCCATGTCTCAGGCGGTCAGTATGTTTATTCAAAACAGATCGGGTTTGGGGGGCTCAAGTTGGGGGGTGACTTGAGGGCTTGATTGTTTTGGTTTCCCGATCTTATAATTACCATCCACAGCCCACCTAACGGTTTGGTGTATTTCTCACCCCAAATCTTTTAGATACTGGCTTACAACAGGAAACACACCAGATTTGTTGGCATTATAGTAGAGGGCAGAGTATGAAAATCCAACTTAAATTTTGGTGGCCGTGTCACAAATATCAGAAAGAAGGGGAAAAGGGAAGGAAGGAAATCTACCGACGGCTAGGGAGAGAAGAGTGAAGCTTGAGATGGATGTTTTCAAATTTCTCTTCCGTTCTCTATAAAATAATTGCCTTGATCTCTTTAATTAATAACTGATATTTTCAATGTCTTTTTGTACAGGCATGAAAGGTTCATTTTGATCTGTTTCATATCTCTATATATCAATATGAATAGATGCACACACACATTTTAAAAATAATTTATCTTTATTTTTAACATGGTTTTTGTTATTCTTTCTCACCTTCCTATAGTTCTAAAAATGGGAAGAATTTGGGGGAAAAAAGAGACTCCAAATTTCTGTTTAAAAACACAGAACTAGTTATAAAACAATAGGAAAATAGGCTCACTAAAGAGCCTCCCAACTTTAACTTTAAAGGAGAGGAAGGTTATTGAAAGACAGTAGAAAGTTTTTTCCTAATTTTAAAGCTGAAGGAGAGAGCTCAGAGACCCTCTAGTTAAACCCTCTTTTTTTCCTCAAGATGAGGAAAAGACTCATCCATGGTGAAGTGACTTGTCTAGGGCCACGTAGCTAGTCAATGGCAGAGCTTCAATAACACCAGTCCAGGCCCTCTGATTCTCCATTCAGTGCTCTTTACTCAACACCCTGATTGATGCCAGTTGTGGAAAATGATTGTGGAAAATATTACATGTTCAATGTAATTTCCTGCTTACTGAATATTTTTGTATCACCTAAAATTTTTTTTTATGTGCAATAAATCATGAACCTATTTTTAAATAATAGGACTTCAGCATTTATTGTTATTGTTATTAATAATATCACGATCAATTTTTAAAAATCAAGATGAGTCATTTTGGAGAATGCAAACCTAACCTTCATTTTCTATTTGGTTCTTGCCTGGGTTCAGGGTTTTTGCAGTTCAGCCACAATCCATTAAAGATAGAGTCAGCATCATTGAGGAAAACTTAGGCAATTTTCCTCTGGGAGTGATAGACACTTTTGAAGTGGAATGTTACCTCTGTTGCTGACATAATGATTTCTGATCTCATTGTTAAGAACAGTGGCTGTATAATTGCAGGGGGGAAAAAAAGCCGAAAATTTACTTTTTATAGACGTTATTTTCCTTTTATTTGTTTAATTCCAGGGGTATCTTTAGCACACAAATTTTAAGTTGTAGGTACACAGCTGGAAAAAGACAAGATGGCAACTCGGACAATCAATGCAATTAATTAGTTTGTTTCTCCCTTAGCGTCCTATTAATCTTCGGTTGCTTTGTTTCTTCCTTGATTCTGGAATATTATTCTGATTCTTTCAGTTTCCAGTTCCAATTGATCATGTAGATTTCAAAGGACACTTGGCCTTTAGGGGGGAAAATAAAATAAATAAATAAGGCAAATTTTGCACATTCCATGGTTTGGCAAACTCAGAACTAGCTATTTTCTCGAGTCCAGTATCAAATTCTTCTCAGGCATATGATTTCACTTGAAGTCCTGCCCAGGAATCTTTCAAAGTGAGCGTTTGTCCCGCTCTCATGATGTCAGGCGGTTTTCCCTGAATCTGTAATTTTAAGGAAAACAAATAAACCCGCGGGGAACAAACTTTAGGGAAACCCAAACAAAATTCAGGCAAGACTGAGGGCTCACCTGCGGGGGTGGGGGTGTACGTGTGAAGGGGGCCGAGGAGGGACACAGGGCGAAGGAGAGACTTGCGTGAGGGGCAAGAATTTTATGGAATGCTGTGGGGGTGGGGGTGAGGAGCGGTAGCCATCTTTTAGTAACTTCCTGGAGGGCCCCAGAACCCCGGGATAGAGCAGGCGGTCACAGTGGTCCTCCGGGAAGCAGCAAGAAGACACTGACCTCTAAAACAAGGTTTACTGGCCGTAGTCTGCAATCCGAGAACAATTTGCATAGCGAAAGGGAAAGGAGAAAGAACTTCATTTATCTCTCACAAGATTTTGTGCTCAGATCCACCAAGACTTTCCTTTCCCTCCCTGGCTGCATTGTGCGATCTTACAGGGGAAGGAAAGGAGTACTTGGGTAGATTTCTCAAAGGCACCGAGTTGATCTGCGGTTTCTTAAAATTTCATACTTTTTTTGTAATCAGAAACTTTATAATCTGAAACCCCAGAGCCTCTCCAGGTCCCGTTCCTCACCCCTGCCCTTTTGGAATCTCATATAGGAAAAGAAAGAAAGGAAGGAAGGAAGGAAAGGAGGAAGGAAGGAAAAGGAAAGAAGGGAAGGAAGGGAGAGAAGGAATGAAGGGAAGGAAGGGAGAGAAGGAATGAGGGGAAGGAAGGGAGAGAAGGAGGAAGGGAAAGGAAGGAAGGAGAGAGGGAGGGAGGGAGGGAAGAAGAAGGAAGAGAAAGAAAAAAAAGAGAAAAGAAAATTTTAAAATTTTGCAAGGTCTCGGGCGACTGTAGCCCCCTTAATGTTCTTGGCAAATCAAAGCACGCGTCCTTTGAAGAAGGTGTGTAATTGGAGTTTAAGGCATGTATGGAATTCCCAGATGTCTATAAAATAGGAAGGAGCATGTGGCAGGTCACTTGAAGGTGGAGAAGGTTAAATTCACTTGCACAAAAGTCTCCCCCTTTTTATGAAAAACAGCCCCCCCAAAAAATTTATAAGGACCAGGCGATAAGCCTTTGGAAGAGATCCCAGTGATTTTATAAAGTCCGGATAATAAATAGCTGATTCCATGAGTAAAAGTCAAAATACAGCATGGCAACAGCACCGGCTCTGAGAAAGTAGGCAGGTTGAACGGGGCTGCAGCTCGGTTCTGAAAATGCTTGGTAGTATTACCTCGGATATTTTATCTTTTAATTTATTTCCAGGGATGGGCCGGAATATTTGTGAGGTTGATCTAGTCTGAAATGGGAAACAAAATCAGAAGGAAAGAAAAAAAGGGAAAATAAGAGGAAAGGGGGGGAAAAAGGAGGAGAGGGAAAAAGGGAAGGAAAGAGGAGACAAGAGGAAACAGGAGAAAACCTCTCTCTCTCTTTCTCTCTCTCTCTCTCTCTCTCTCTCTCTCTCTCTCTCTCTCTCTCTCTCTCTCTCTCTCTCTCTCTCTCTCTCTCCCCCCTTCTTCTCTCTCTTCTCTCCCTCTCTCCTTTTCTCTCTCCAGATTTCGTCTTCCCTCTTTGCCTCTTTCTGCCCTCTCCTACAAAGTAATAACAACTACCGACTTTGGGATGTGATTAATAGGGTAAGTGTGGGGGGGAGTAGGGAGGGGGTACTTGACGCTTTTTAACCCGAAGTCTGAATCTCTGGGCTGCTCCCTCTGCAGAGATTTTGTCCGGACTCCAGCTATACAGCATATGCTAATCTTAGGTTAGCTACTGCCCTCTTTGGCCTTCTACAGTCAGGTCGGAGTTTGAAGGTTTCAAGGAGGAAGAGAGAGAGGAGGAGGAGGAGGAGGAAAAGGAGGGAGGTGCTCGCCAAAGCCCCTGGCACTGTGGAGCCCCCGGGAAAGGGTGAGGGTAGAGCAGAGCAGGGAAGGGCAGGGGGCGGCCAGGGGATGGGAACAGGAGGAAGAGGGGCGGCCAGCCACTTTTGTGCCAGTGCCAGAGAGCCCCTGAAAGGAGGCCTGGTGTGTGTAGACGGAGCGCGCGCATATATACGTGTGTGTGTGTGTGTGTGTGTGTGTGTGTGTGTGTGTGGAACGGGCTGGGGGTGGGGTAGAGAGAAAGCCTCAGAGGTGAAGGGAGCCTGACATTTGAAAAGTGAAACAGGTAGGTTTATTTTGACCAGATGTTGGAGCTTTTCTGAAAATGTCACGTGAAGGGAACAGATGTACAACTTGCACACCCGACCACGCCTGCTCCGGCAAAGGAAGGAAAGGGCTTGAAGGCGGGCAGAGCCGTGCCAGGATCAATCACCCCCCTGCTTTCTGTCCGTTTTTCTGCTCAAACGTTTGTTGTCAGCGCGGCTCGGGGAAGGCGCGAGCTGCCGCGTTCTGCGGGCGGCGGCGGCAAGGTGGCCCGCGCTCCGCGCTCTCTCCCCGGACTCCCCTAGGGCCTCCCGGGCCCCCCGGAGCCCTCTCTTCGGCTTTGTGGGGAGAGACTTCGGGGCGAGGAACAGGGCACTTGCCCTTGACTCCCTCAATCTCTCCTCCGCTTCCTCTTCTCCTTCCCCTCCTCTCAGCGCTCCGGGAAGTTTATTTGATCCCCGGGAAACTGACCGGCTCGGCTTTGGAAACCCTGAGACTAATCAATTGCCGTTGGGAAGCCGAGAGTGGGGGTGGGGATTAGAAGAGCCCGCAAAGTCGGTCCTTAATCAGCCTCCTAGGGCAAGACGCTGGCTCCGGCAGAAGAGCGAACCGGCGCGGGGTTCCAGGGCGCTGGGATTCGGGCGGGACCCCCCAGGCCCGCCGCGCCCTGCTCAGCTTAGCTCCTGAACCTCGGAGCGAGGGAGCCTGCGGCCCCGCGGGGCCCGGACCGGATGGGCGCCTTCTGCTCAGCCGGAGGATGCGGAGACTCAAAATCCAGATTTGTTTTTAGTTCCGAAACCACTGATTCCCTTGGATAATTCGAGGACTTTATAAGTTGGACGGTTTGGGAGGATATATAGGATTCTGTTTCCCTTCGTTTAAAGGAGGTGTCCGCTCCGCAAGTAGCTCTAATTCTAGGGAAAAGGTTACATGAAATCTTCTAGAGCTGGTTCCCCCGTAGCTCTATATTTCTATCATAGATAGAAGCCCACCTCTTTCTTATCTCTATCTATCTGTCTGTCTGTCTCTCCACACACACATAAAACACAATATAGATCTGCATTATTTATGTATCAATATCCATATCTACATAGGTATAAGCACAGATAAATGCAACAAAGCTGTAATTGATATTCATATAAGTATATATGGGTATATGTGTATGTGAATGAATATACATACAAACATATTGATTAACTATCAACACCTTGGAAAGAAGCTAGGGACATTAAGTAAAAATAACAAACAAAAACCAGAAGAAAACAATAAAAACAAGTAGAAGAAGAAGAAAAAGAAAAGACCGATCTGTCCCCTCTCCTTAGTTTAGGGACTATTGGGGGAGGCAAGAACATTTATAAGTATCTGCAGAATAAATATAAAGGGAAAATAACTAAATATACAAAATGCGATAACACGAAGAGAGAGAATCACTTTACAAACTCAGAACTGCTACAAACGCATACTGTTTCTATAATACTGATTGGTTACATTTCTGGATATAGCTCCAAAGAGGTAGAAGTTTTATCTAATAACTACATTTCTAGATGTACCTATTTATTGAGATAAATAGATATGGAAGAGTTTTGATCTGTATTTCTGGAGGTAATAGCACCTCGGAGATTATCAGAGATCTGTTTTATTCTTTGCTTATCTTTCTAGATGTCTTTAAGGATACTTTTAAAAGTTTTTTTTTTAAAGGATGAATTTTAAAATATCTCAACAATAAAACAATTTGCTGATGCCAGCACTTGATATAAGAATATGATTTTACTTACAGGTCTGTATTAAGAGATATTTTATCTTAAGCTACTTCTGTGTATTGTATTTCTGCCCTCACCCTGTCCAGTCACGGGCAGTTGATTGACAGAATATATATATATATATACATATATATGTATATATATGCATATATACACACACATACAAACATAATTTTAGCATATAGCTAAAGATAGCATATAGCTAAGATGTGTCTACAGCATGAAACATAATATCGAAAAACCTGATCAGTGAATACATTGTCTTTATTTATTTATTTATTTATTTATTTATTTATTTATTTATTTATTTATTTATTTATTTATTTATTTATTTATTTATTTATTTATTACTATGTTTAAAGATATGGATTGTCATAGAAACCTAGATTGTTTTGATTTGGTTTGGTTTTGGCCCAGACCTAGCATTTCAACAACCTAGGGAGCTTTCTGTAGTTAGGAAACTGCTACTAATGCAGATCAGTAATTGTTCTGCAGCTTCCCATTTTTTAGATAATCCCAGAGGGGATATAGGGGCTAAATGACTTATCCAGGGTCATATAATCAGGATGTGGCTTAAGGGTGAGACCAATTCTCTATTATGAAATGCTACTTCTGATAACAAACAGGCCATAATCTTCAGAACATTAATTCAACTTTATCATCAATATCATTTTATTTTACAGTTCTAGTCACATTAGCTTTGAGTGAAATGTATTTAAGTGATCACATTAGCTTTGAGGTTGACAATGTTAAACAGAACTCAGACCAAATAGTGCCAGATAAGACTTAACTCTACCCTCCTCATAAGGTGAAAGACTCCCCTGAGAATCCAGACCCAGATATATTGCCTAATTTAGATTGAGATCTGATTATCTTGTGCAGAGCTCTTTGTAGATTCTTGCTCATCCCATTTGAACTCCCTTAGAGGGTCTTCTACCTTTTGCAATATCTCCCTGTTAAGAGACTGACACATCCACCTTGCTCCACAGGCAAAATCTGGCCTAGGGTCCTGTTCATTGCAGTCCTCTAAAAGAAAAAGAAAGAAAGAAAACAAACCAAAAGCAACAAAAACAAAACCTCCAGAATCAAGCTGTTGGTAGTTGCTACTAAGGCTTAGAATGAGCAATGAGGAAAGAGGGAAGCTCCAAGGAGATCATGCATTGAAAACAATGTGGAAACCTGTAATCATCTTATGAATGTCAATACTATTGATGCTGCTACTATTGATTTTATTGTGATTATTTAAACATTAGATAATAATTTTAGAGATGAATTCTTTAATAATTTTCCCTCCAAGGAGAAAGTTTTTGTTTTGTTTTGTTTTGTTGTTGTTTTTTAATGTAACAGTTTTATTATCCAGTTTGTAAGCATCTCTAGCCTACCCCAAATCCAAATTTGATAAGCACTTCCATATTCACTTAAAATGTCTTCGGATTCCTGAAATTTCAGAGTGGAAGATGCCTTTTTTTGCCATATGGAAAAGAAAATAATTTTCTTATTTCACTATTCTTTCTATATTTCTTTATATATTTATATATTCTAAATCTTTCCCCTTCTATTTCTCCTCCTCCTCCTCCTTCTTCTCTCGTTTATACCTGTCTCTGTTTCTCTGTGTCTCTGTCTGTCTCTGTGTCTCTCTGTCTCCATATCCCTAAACCCCTGCATCTAATTTTGGAAAACACACCAAAAAAGGACCAGGGCATCACAGGATCCTCCCTTTTCCTTCTCTGTCTTGCACCCATGTTTGACCTCCCCTAATCAAAGTTAAATTTGATGGCAACCCTCCTGGAAAGTTAAATCTCAGCCCTCATCCACACCTCAAAAATCAAGAGGATCAATCGGGGACAAAGTCACTGACCCCAGAGGCACTTTGGTGAACGGAAAGAAAAGGAAAGAGGGGCATCGGGAGGGAATCCAATTGCAAATTCTATTTTTAAGTCTTGTCAGAGAAATAACAGTGAAAAGAAACATGAAAGAGTAACCCTTTGTTGACAGACAGACAGACAGAGAGAGACAGAGAGAGAGAGAGAGAGGGAGAGAGGGAGGGAGAGAGGAAGGGAGGGAGGGAGAGAGGGAGGGAAAGGAGGGAGAGAAGCAGGATCATTTAGTGATAGAGACACAAAAAGGAGATACAAAAAGAGAAACAGAAACAGACACATAGAAGTAGAAAGAGAAATAGGGAGAGATACAAAGAGACAATCACCTAGCGAGAATGTTAATATCCATTCGGGAAGCGGATTTTCTTTGACCTCTCGGATTTGGGGAGGTTTTGTAAAGGGAGATCCCGTCCCCTTTCCTGCCCTTGCCTTTTCCCCCTCTCGCCTTCCCAATTAGATCGGCCTTTGCTAATGAGGTGAGACCTAAGTTAACTAACTAGCTAGTCCTCTGTCCTTCTCTAGGGTCCCCTGGGGAGCCTTTGAAGAGAGCTCCTGCCGAAGGCTCTCCCTTGGGAGGATCGCGGTCCGGTACAGACCCACGTCACTTCTTCGTGACCCCTGGCCCCACACTTTGTGAGCTCCCAGTTTTTGCCACGGGCATGGAGTAGCTGATCGGATTAGACTTTTGGAAGCCTAAGGACAGCCGGGCCATTTCAGTTTCCCTGACCTCCCCTTGCCACTCCCAGCCCCCGCCCCAGCGCTTTATTTCTAGCCCATTGGTTTACCTCGAAAAACCTGTAACTGAAGCCCAGAACACGCCGAGAAGCGGGGCGCGGGGTGAGGGGGGGTGTGTGCTCCTCCTCTCTAGAGTGGTGGTGGGAGGGAGTGCTAAAGGACTGCTGGGGAGGGGGCTGCAGCTCAGGGGAAGGCTGCAGGCGGTCAGACAAAGCGTGCGGTACATGAGCGCTCGGTCCAGATCTACAGAACTGGCTCCTGATCAAAGCGCTTTGTAAATCAGCCCAAGGAGCGGACCGTGAGGAGGCCGAGGAACGCCTGCTGAGCTGGGACCCAGAGCCGGGGTGAGCCTCTTTGGCCAGGGCTGGTTCCATTCCACCCCTTTCTCTCTTTCTCTGTGTGTCCCGTGCCAGTGTCTCTGTCCCTGGCTATCTATCTGTCACTTTCCTGGCCTCCTTCTCTCTCCTCCCATCCTTTCTGCCTCTCAGCTTGAGCCTCTGGCTCTCAGTGCCTTCCGCTCTGTCTCTGCCCATCCCTGCCAGTCTCTGTCTGCCTGGCGCTCTGCCTCTCCCTTCATTTCCTCAGTCTCCTCTCCCTTCCCTCTCTGAGCCAGCTCAAGCGGGCCAGCTACCCCGCCCGCCCGGAGGAGCTGGATCTTTTGACCCGGCTTGGTCCAAAGGCAGCTTCCTTTTGGCCAAGGCAGAGAATCAGTGGGAGCTGATCAAAAACCCAAACGAAGCAGAACCCCAGTCCCCGGGGCCATCCCCTCTCCACACCCAGACAGCAGCTCTCCAAGGACCCAAGCCACAGTAAGCAAGAGCTAGCTTTCAGCCCAGGCCCACCACTTCCCTTCCCTTCCCTTGAGGCCCTTTCCTCTGAGGGAAAAAGAAATTTAGCCAAGGTGTCGGGCTTCCAGCTTCCCTAACCCCCAGGTAACCAATGCACGAAGCTCAGGAAGGGTACCAGGGCCCAGATCGCCCCAGCCCAGCCCCTGTGAGATAACGCCTCGGGCTTTTCCTTTCCTCCATTTTGGAAGGGGGAATCAGCTTCTTGTCTCTATCCCGGTGACCTCTAGAGGTCCTCAAGTCTTATCCCTACGTGTGAATTATCCAAAAACTTGCGACTAAAGGACCCTCTATTTTCTAAAGATAAAGAGGAACTGGAGTGCCCCTCTCCCCATCCCTCCCCACACACCCTCTTCGTGGAATGGGGTCTCCTGTCCTGGATTCTTCATCCTGCCAGTCACTGCGGCTGGGCTCTAGGGCACCTTCTGCTGTCCTGGAGCACTGGGCAGCCCCCTGGCTTCCTGGGCACCTCCAAACCTCTCCTCCCCATTCAGGGGATTCTGGCTGGCTTCTCCTCCTAGGAAGGGCCTGTCTTGTTCAGACCCAGGGAACACAAAACCCAGACTTCAGGTGTGTGTGCTTCAGGCTGAAGTCTGGGGCTGCTCACTCCCCAATCCCTTTCCTTGAAGTTGAGAGCATCTCCTGGCTGACTCGGGTTCCTTAGGGAGACTGTGTTTGTGGATTGAGCAGCAGTTCTTTGATCTGTGGACTGGGGGTGAGTGCAGACCACATCTCCAGGCAGTTGTCTGTGGTGAAGGCTGCTCTCATGATTTATGGGGAAGGGCTCCTTATTGACACTTCCAGATGCCAAAGGCCTTGCTGGGTTGGGGGTGGGAGCCCATGATTGCTCACACCTAGAGTAATCCATTTGCACACTCAATAATGCTTCATTTCCAGATACGTGCAACTTCTACAATCATGCAGAAATAAATACACACTCATTTACCTCTGGGTATGGACTCTGCCATACACATGCAAGTTGTCACTAAGCAATTGTTAAGGATTTGCTACAAGCCCAGGTTTGCAGTTAAATGCAAAAGTATTCAAGAAAGGCAAAAAGCCAGTCCCTGATCTCCAGGATCTATCATTCTACTGGGGGGTGGGGGCATGGGGGGGTTGGATACAACATAGACAGAATCAGTTACTCTACAGAGAGTAGAAGAAAAGAATCATCATCCATAAGGATTTGCACAAATATACTTCATATAGACAGACATACCCCACACAATGCATGTATATATCTAAAGCCATACTTATGTCTATATCTGTATCTTCATCTATAACTAGAGGCAGCCAGGTGGCCTGTAGTCAGGACAATCTGATGCTCTCAGATAATTTCTAGCTCTATGACCATGGACAAACCATTTAACAAGCTATTTCCACTCTTATTCATTTATAATCTACATTTACATCTACATGAATACCTAATCAATTTATATATTCCTATATCTATAACTATCTATCTATATGCATGCGTAGGGAGTGTGTATGTTTGTGTACATACACACACACACTCCATACCCATGCTGATTTATATATACAGATATATACACTTGTATATGCATGCACATCCCATTTCCACATACTTGTACTAAACATGCATACATTATATATATACATATATATGTGTGTATATATACACACACACACACACACATATATATATATACTCAGACACACATATATCAAAAAATAGATCCCCTCACAGTTAATACTATTCATACCATACATATGCAAACACACACATACACACCCACATACTCATATATATATAATATATGTATATACATACATATATATATATATATATTCATACACAGAGATAGTACAAAACCCCAAACATACCCAACCTATCCAAAAGCCATATACATTCATGTACACATAAATACAAAAGCTCAAACATTCCACATGCAAAGACATTCATCACATACAAATGCACACCCATTCCATTTCTAGACATACATATAACAGAGACAAGCAGAAAACTATATCTAATTCCCCAGGTCATCCCTCAATTCCCAGTTCCACTCTGTTTTGTGCCTGCTTATTTTTCCCTTCCCTTTCCTCATCCCCAAGTGATCAGGGAGATTCAAAAGAAATTAAAATGTCTTTTTTCCTTTTCTTGTCCCATTATCAAGCCTTTAAATGGTCCCCAGAGGAAGAGGAAGAGTGCATATTGGGACAATAGTTTATGTGGTATGAACCAACTAATAGGGGACAAAAGCTCGTGTGAGCATACTTGACCTCATCTTTGGGATCCATACAATCAAAATATCTTTGGGCACTCTGGATCCTCTCACACTTTTAAAGCTCCCAACCAATCTAAGGTTGCTTTGGTTGCAAAGTTGTAAAGTATTTGTGTCTCTGAAAAATGGTCCCAGAATCTATGTACTAGATGCTATGAATGGACCAGAGTCTCAGAGGTTTGACATTGGGACAAAAGGCAGTCAGTGACTTCACTTTGACAGTGAAGGGAAAAGGAAAGTGAGCTAGTCAGATTGAGTTGGTAAGAGCAAAGCAGGTTGTCAGGGTTTAGGTCAGTCCTTGGTCAAGCTAGCCAGACATTACAGGGAACATTGAAAGTCTTTTATATATGAATTTATGAGATGCCCTTGGTTTCCTTCCAAAGGGAAAGCTTCCTTCTCAAAGAGACTTTCACCCTTATCCCATCTCCACAGTGGTAGTGGCTGGGGTTGGAGGGTAGAATTTATCTTGGGTTCTTCTTTGAAAAACTACAACTCTTTAAAGGAAGGTTGGGGCCAGCAGTGATGATCAAGGACAGGAGCTGGCTACATGGAAGCTGAGCTACTGGCTGCCAATCATTCATGGGCATAGGAAGCTTCTGGACTCACACGAGTCTTCTGCATTCAGCAAGGGTTGAAAAGACAGAACTGTTTGGGAAGTTCAATATGAATTTTTAAATCCTGGGACCAGGGTTTTAAATCCTTCATCTCCAAAACCCAGCTTATACATCCAGGCTCCTTATCTCCTCGTCTACCCCCTGTTTGCTTTCAGTTCCTTGTCTATAAAATGAGTGAAGAAGAAAATCACAAACCACTTTACTATCTTTGCCAGAAAATGCCAAATGGGGAAATGAAGAGTCGGGCATGACTGAAATAACTGCACAACAGCAGCAAAACCTCAGGTTTCTACAGGGCTACTATGGTGATGGAATGAAACAAAGGGCATAGTGTGCACTGCAAATTCAAAGTACTTTATTAATATCCATTATGATTATTGTTTTCCATTTTCAATGGTAGTAATATGCTACAATAGTACTACCTGGATAAGGCAATGGGTATAACGACTCGAATCCAGAACTTGGAGTCAGAAAGCTCTGGGTTCAGGATTCCTCTTCAGATAGTCACTAGTTGTATGTGGATCCTTGAAAAAGTCACTTAACCACTCTCATCCTTAATTTCCTTATCTGTAAAATGAGGCTAATAATAGCATCTATTTCAAAGGATCATTGTGAAATAATAGATTATGCGGAAACTGCTTTGCAAAATTTAAATGGCTATATGTGTATGTATGTGCATATACGTGTAGATATTCATATATGTTTGTACATAAACATTGACCCATTGTTACTGCTATTATTATTTTATGTTCCAAATTCCTCGGGCTATTGAACATTTAAATTGTATGTTGTGGTTGTTGTTTTTACGAATGAATAAAATTGTTGATACAACTAGAGCCTCCTGGGATTTTGAGTGTCAGTAACTATTGGATCTTTGCAATGAACAGCAAACAATAGCTAACTTTTGTATAGCACTTTAACCTTTGTAGAACACAGTACATTTTATCTCATTTAATCTTTACAACAATCCTGTAAAGAAGATTCTTTTAATATCCCCATTTTACAGATGATAAATTAGGCAGGTATTTTAAACTCAGGTGCTCTAGATTTCAGAGATGATACTCAAAACACTCTGCTACCTAGCTGTCTACAGTAGAAATGATTACATTTATAGATCTATACCTCCTCTATAAAAATTATAAATATTTTATTTTTCCCAATTACATATAAAAATAATTTTGAACATTCATTTTTTTTTAATTTTGAGTTCCAAATATTCTCCCTCCCTTCCTCTCTCCATACCAGACAGTAACCAATTTACATAGGTCATACATGTGCAATCATGAAGAATATATTTCCATGTTAATTATGCTGTGAAAGAAGACAGACAAAAACCTTCACAAAAAGTAAAGTGGAAATAAGTCTGCTTCAACCTGTATTCAGACTCAGGTTTGGTGGTAGAGAGCATTTTTCATCATGAGTCCTTTGGAATTGTCTTAGATCATCGTATTGCTTAGAAAAGCTAAGTCATTCATGGTTGTTCATCATATGATATTGTTTTTATTGTGTAACTCCTCTATAAATTAAAGAATTAAAGAGTTTTGGGGGGCCACTTAGAGGTTAAGAGTCCCAGATCACCGAGATAGGATGTGTTAGAAACAGATCTGAACTCATTTGTTTCCCCCCCCTGCTATTATTGTTATTGTTATAATCATCAATTGACGTTATTGAAATAAAACTAATGGCTTGGGCAAAAACTTGATTCTTTAAGCAAGTACTCTGCATGGTGGACAGGATTGTCTCACTAAGACAAGATATCAGTCTTTATCAAGTGATGGAGAACTGAAACCAATTGAGTAAGCAGACAGCTCCCCTCCCCTTCCATCGCAGTAATTTCTCCCCTTTTTCCTTTACCTATACCTTTTCAAAGAGCAGCATGATATTCTTTAAAAGAATTGCCTTTAAATTGCAATTTGCCTTTAAAAGGCAATTATTTTTTCTCTCTTAATATCTGAATACAAGATCAAAAGATTTAGGTATTTTTAAAGTATTTTTAAAAGAGTAAACAACCATTCTTTTATTTTTAAAAGCATAAACAACCATTCTTATTCCCCAAAAAGAAAAAAAAAGGAAAAAAAGCTTCTCCTACCCACTTCAAGGCTATCAAATGTTTAGCAGCTGAAGGATATTCATCTTTAGGAGGTAGGCCAAAATGTCAGTAAAAATTTAATTATTTTTCAAACATATGGGAGCACTTACAAGACCCAAATGTGATACTGAGTATTGATATTGGGAGGAAACTGAACAATCTACTTTCATATTAGGTGGTCAAGACCCTGTCCCCACTGAAGGAAGCACAAGGCACTGAAATATACGTTCTTCTTGGGAGAATCTTGGGAGTTTGTGCTAAGGACAGATTAGTAGTTCCACAAGCTACCTGTGTTCAGGGTAAAAGTACATAGGTATAACGCCTCTCTTCTCAGGAACACATGTGGTAACATTTATTTTCAGCAGGAAAAAATATTCATTTAACAATATGAACCAAAGCCTTCATGATAGCAGGTGCCTGTTGCAAGGAAGAGATGACAGTCATAGGAGTGAAGACATTTATTTGCAACAACTGATGAGAATCTTCCTGGCAAATAGATCCATTGGAATGACCAAATCTTAGTCATCAAATAATTATCACATGTCAGATATCAAGCTGAGTTCTTGGGGTACAAAGAAAAGTAAAAGTGGAGCTCAGAGTGCCCCTCACATAGTAGGTCCTTAATCAATGTCCATTGACTCTAGGTATACAGATTCATTGTCTCTTTAATTGGTTTCATGGCATCCACTTTTCCTGATACCCTGACCTGGTGTCTACATTAGGTTATGCTACTCATGTCTCCATAAGATGCTTTTATGTTCGATACTGATAGCTGGGGAGGAGAAAAGACACCTCAGTTCTAGCTCTGTACATAAAAGGGCCTAAAAAGTTTGGGTTCCAAATCCTGCTCCTAACAGCACCATCTGTGTGATCCTGGGCCAGTCATTGTAACTTAACCTCTCAATATTCTAGCAAATTCTCTAAGATTTTTATAAATGAGTTGTTAATGGTATTGATAGAAATAGTATCATTTCCACATGTGTGAAGTCATAGGAAAAAAGAGAAAAGGAGTGAGGAGATTGAATAGGAAGGGCAGAGAACTCATAGGATCCTATATTTCAGGGTGGAAGGGGATCTTTGAAGTTAATCAGCCTGACTTCCTGATTTTACAGAGGAGAAAAGTGAGGCCCAAAGAGAAGGAAAAAGGATAAGAGGAGGAAGAGAAAGAGATGGAAGGAAAAAAGGAAACCAAGGCAGGGAGAAGAGTATGAGAAAAAGGAAAAAAAAAAAGCTCATGAGTTATCAGCCTTTTTTTCCTGGCTCACAACCAGTGCATGTATCTCAATTGATCCTCAGAGCTATCCTTTTAGGAAAATGGGTTATATCCATTTTACAGGTGAGGAAAAGGGGGCTCAGGGAGATGAAGCAATCAATCAATCAACAACTGTTCATTAAGTACTTAATATGCATTGGGTTCTCATCAGAAGACAAACATGAAGCAGTTGTTCCCTCAAGGAGATGATGATCCTTCAGGAGACAAGGGACATACACTTGCCCATGGAATAAGCTAGTAAATGTCAACAAAAGCATCTCTAAGCTGCTCTTTCCTGTGCTTGGGGCTGGCCTGCTTCCCACATGCCAGGCTGGCTCTTTTCCCAGTAGGAGGGATTGATTTTTACTTTAACAACATTTAGAGCTGAGCCTTCCACCTCCCAGTGCTCAGTGACATCTTGGTCTGTTCATGTGCTGCTGCTATTTCTGGGCATACTGAGCTGTATCTTGTGCACCTTAGCCCAGCCTTCTCTTTCCTGGGTCTTCTATCTCTCCCATTGAAGTTCCTTCTCCAACTCTTGCTTTGCATCTGATTCTCCCCCAATCTAGAAAAAAAAAAGTAAAAGAAAAGTTGCTAGAGGCCACTTGAGGTGCCCTTCAGGTTTGGTCACCAGTACGTCATAGGCAAAGGGTAAGAGAAGTCAGAGAAGAAAGAGCCTTTCTTTCATCAATAAAATGGGATAGGGAAGAGCACTGTTCTGTACCAATTTGGAGTCTAAAACTGAAAGAACCTGAGATTACATCTAGCTTTGTTCAATTACATCCACCTCTCCATGACTCCATTTGGGGTTTCTCTCAAAGGTACTGGAGATGTTTGCAATTTCATTCTCCAGATAATTTTTATAGCTGAGGAAACTGAGGCAAACAAGAGCAAGTGACTTGCCCAGAGTCACAGAGCTAGTAAGAGTTTGAGGCTGAATTTGAGCTGGGTCTTCCTGACTCTAGGCCCACCGTGTCACCTAGCTACCTCTAAACTAGGCACATAGTAAATAGCTAATAAATGCTTATGGACTATTTCTACTTCTCTTAATTTTTACCTCCATTAAACCTCCAATCCTTTTTCACAAAGAGGCATGAAAAAATAATTTGTTGGGAATACAAGCTCTGGCCATTTCTCTCCCATTGATTGCTATTTGTCCAATTTCAGGTGAGTCACTTAAATCCCTTGAGGATCCATTCCCCCATTTGTAAAATAGGGGAGTTGGGTTGGATGATTTCTAATAACCTTCTGCTTCAAGTCTGGTGGTTTCTAAAGGCTTCACATTTGGCTTAGCTTTTGCCCTATGTCATGTTGTTCTAAGAGAAGTCTAAGAAACTCCTCAGCAAAACTTGGAGATTGGATGATGACTTTTGTCTCTGGTCACAGCAACCCCTCAAATTGTCTATTGGGAAGCAGGTCTCTGTAAGGAGAGGTCATGGTCACAGTGTTGCAGTTCTGGATCCTTGCGCTTTATCTCTCACCATAATTTTTGCATTGGATATAGTTTATGTTTGCTTTGGGTTTTGTCCGTGGACGTCTTAATTAAGTGGAGAGAGTCAGTCCCATGTTGCCCACAGGGGCATTTGTAACTTGACTTTAGGAACTCTAAAAGCCCTTATCCTGAATCCTGGCTCTCCCTGTCAGTGGAAAAATGACTAAATTAATTTTCTTTTTGAACAGGATGACTACAGCAGTGGTTAGAGCACTAAATCTGGAGGCAGGGAGACTACAATGCAAATCTAGCCTTAGATATTTGAATTGTGGGATGCTGGAGAAATCGCTTAAGCCTTCTATGCCTGTTTTTTTCATTTATAAAATGAGGGATAATAATAATAGCACTTACCTCAGAAGGTTGTTTTGAGTTTCAAACAAAGTAAAATTTCTAAAGTGCCTTAAAAACTATAAAATTGTAAATAAATATTATTAAAATTATTTTTTAAATTAAATTATTTTTTTAATTTTTAAAATTAAATGAATTTAATTTTTACTAACCTATTAATAAAAAGATTAGGGGATATTGTAGATATAGTTTTACTAGAATTTTTCAAAGCTAATTGTACTCAGAACCCTTTCATGTTCAGGCTCAAGGAGTTAAGGGTTCAATGTCAATGTTGCAAGCAAGAGGTCTCCAACAGAGCATACCAGGCATCTGTGCTTATCCTTGTGCCATTTAATACATTTGGAAAAGGCTTGATTAAAAGTCACAGAGATCATGGTCATAAAATGTGCAAAACTCGAAAGATGGTGGATCCAGTTAACAAATCAAATGACAGAATCAGGAGAGAAAGGACTTCAGGCTAGTGTTAGGTTGAATCT
This sequence comes from Myrmecobius fasciatus, assembly GCA_023553655.1. Taxonomy (NCBI): domain Eukaryota; kingdom Metazoa; phylum Chordata; class Mammalia; order Dasyuromorphia; family Myrmecobiidae; genus Myrmecobius; species Myrmecobius fasciatus. The sequence goes on along the minus strand of JAJPUD010000116.1, from coordinate 492,696 downwards.
CCAAAATGGTGATAATAATATAGCATTTACCATGTAGAATTGTGAGGATCAAATGAGATTTTCATGAAGTGTTATACAAAACTAAAATACTATCATTTTATTTTTCTTGTTATCATTACTATTCTTTTTCTTTATGGATTGAACTAGAGGGCCACCAAGGTCCCTCCTAAACCTTTCATTGGGTGATTTTTTTGAATTCACATTTTGCTGAAGTTCCCCAAGCTATTTCTGGGCTGGACACAAAGAAAATTGTGTTTCAGAGCCCCAATATGGAGAGGACACATGTCATTATCATGAGTTATCCTTTGGTTTCTTGTCAACAAGGTGTAAAGAGGCACCATAAGTATATCATCTCTCCTCTGCTTTCAAAATCTACCACAAATGCACTCTAATGCCCCATCCATTTTCCCAGTACCATTATCTCCTTTCCCTGAAGATGAGTATCACTTAGCTGTGATATTACCACTTAGATCCACATTACCCAACTATCCTTTCTCATCCTAGCCCTCTACAACATTTCCTAGCTATAGTTCTATGAATGAGAATGATTAAAAATAAGACAGATAATAACTTAATATATAAAAATACAATATAATGTAATATGAGAGGACATGACATGATGTGATATAATACAATGTAATATGATATTCCAGCTTCAATGGCTACTACATAATAAAAAAAAATAACTATGGGCAAGAAGTCCAGCCAGGAGCCCAGATACCTTGCCTAGGACTAAGAGAGAACTCAAAACATAATATTATAAGGGGCTTTTTCTTCCTTTATGTTGGCATTTGAGCCAGGTAGTCCCAGAAGAACTTCAGATTAGACCATCTGGGCTCCATGATCTTATTCTGATGTCTGACATGTTCTCTGGAGCTAGTTTGATTTCTAGGAGTTCCCAATTCAAATGTCAAATTGGACACAAATTGTAAATATTGTAATTAGGAAAAAACAACATCCTATGTAAACTGTGGTGTCTGTTCTCAGGAGAAGCATCTGGCCAGTGTTTTAATTTGAAGATAATCTGCATATTTCTTGGACCTGTGGGGGTGAGAAAAAGGATCTCTGAGACCTGAAGAGGCATCCCAACTATTGTCATGACCCCCATTTTGGGAGTAGAGCAGTCTTATGAGGAGAACCTTCTGGCCCTGTGTTGAGTTGAAGACAGGAGTTTTCACTGAAATCCCAGTGATGACCATCATCATGACAATTCTCAAAAGGATGTGAGCTCATCAATTGAAGAATTCTTTACAAATGAGGCAAATTGAAACTCACCCATTCCTGTCTATCCTGGGAGACTTTTGTCCATGCTCTTCCAGGTTCCTCAATGGAACTTCTGTCAATGTTGTCTGGACCTAGCTTTCCATTTCCTCCCATCTCAGGGGTAGTTGTGAGCACTTTGTTCATCCCTTATTTCATGATTTTACTTCGTGACCAGTAATCTTCACTTTCAACCATACATTTCATTAATGATTATGTTGGATTCTTTTGCCACATATACTCACCCATCCACCCCCTGCACACTTATTTTTCATTTAAAATCTCAAAATAAAGCAAATTTAGAAATTTGTAAATAGGAAATTGCCAGGACCTTTTAAGTCTGCCTTTTTGTTTCTTTAGAACTTCTCATTGATTCCCTATTGCAGACCAATCATCACCTTTCTTCTCTCCATTTTCCTCTGCAGGATGTTCATCTTTAGTTCTTCAAGACAAAGGTGTTTCTTGTATCATGCTACATTGCAATACTTGGTATTGTTAGAGTTGAAAAGAAGAGCAATAATAGAGTTTTATGATTCTCCATTCTGCTATCCTGCCATCCTGCTCCCCAACTAGGCCCAGATCATTGGCTATATCTCTTCTATTTCTCATATCACCATCTACAGGGAATCTTTCCACAACTCATACTCTATACTAGAACAATAACATCGATGATAATGATAACAACAAGTAGCTATAGTAACTCTCAATTCACATTTCTCTGTCAACTTAGAATTTGCAAAGTTCTTTTCCATATGACAATCCTATAATGTGTCATTATTGTTAGCTCCATCTCCCAAAGGAGACTAAAGTTCTGAGAGGTGGAGGGCCATTCTAACTAGATAGATGGACTACAAGTTTATACAGTTAACAAAGGTGGAAAGATTAGAATTTGAATTCTGATCTAACTCTAAAAGAAATGGTCTTTTCAAAACTATACACTGAACAAAACACAAGGGAAAAAAATAGACTGTCAGGGATACTTGGTCCAAGAGCCATTAGTATTTTTATTGTAAAATAATTTTTCTTGGATTACAATTTTAAATTTGATATCATTTGATTTGATACTTCTATGTTCAAATATATCTCCTCTCTCTCCCTTACTTGGGGATCCATCTTTTGCTTACAATACCTGGTTATCATTGTAAGGCTAAGGGTTAACAATAATGGCCCCTCAGGATCACATGGTTCCCATCCATTTGGCTTTTGGGATGCTATTTTAGATTTTAAAATATTAGGAGCCCAATCACAATATCTCTGAGCCACCAGTTAGAAGATTCTTACTATTTAAGGAAATTTAAACACACACACACACACACACACACACACACACACATCATATTCCTTTCTAATCCCTGGCCTCATTGCAATTGAGGAAAGATTCAAGTTGCCAAAAACATTTTGGGTAAAAAAAAAAAGACAGTGGCCGTTGACAGACAGAGACTAGGAAGGGAGGTTGTAAAAATAGTAAATTTTTGATTCATCTTCCTTCAATGCCTGACGAAATGGATAGAAGCCCAAATTTTTCTTCCAAGAAGTGTTCACACCTGACAAACAGTGTATTATCACTTAATGTGGGTGTCACAGAAGGGTGAGATTTATTTATTCACTGGGATCTCATCCTTATGTAATAATAATTTTTTTTTAAAACACAAAGCAACAAAACCAACCAGAATTTTAATTGGATCTGACAATAGTTGCAATATTCTGCAGCATTAGACCAAATCGATGATATTCATACCCAATTTATAGATAAAGCAGCTGTATGAAACATAGATGGTGAGTGATTGAGTTGAGACCACAACAATGACAACTCTGGTCTAGAGCCGACCTTTCTATTCCTGTTCTTAGACGAATGAGGATCTCCAAAAAATGGCTAACATTCTCCACCACAGAGATTTTGGCAAAAGAGAAAATGTTTCCACTTTGACAAATAAAAGGAGATTCACAATATTGAAAACTACTGAGGAAGAGATTATGCTGGATTCTTTTGCCACATACACTCACCCATCCACCTCTTGTGCACTTATTTTTCATTTAAAATCTCAAAATAAAGTAAACTTAGAAATTTGTAAATAGGAAGGAAGTTTTCAGGACTTTTAAAGTCTGCCTTGTGACAAAAAGGTTTGTTTATTTTTGAAAATAAATTTTTGATGCCCCTTTTTGGGGGGACCTTATACTCAGGTATGGAAATGTTCTCCCCTTTTCTCTCTCCCATTGAAACGGAATCTTCCATGATAACAAAGAAAAACAATTAAGCAAAAACAAATGCTTTGTGATAACACCCCATCCTGTTTTGTTCTCTTGTCAAGAAGATGGATATGTCTCATTATCTCTTTCCTAGAATCATTATGGATCTTGATATTAGACCTTACTCTCTTTGATTTCTTTGTGGGCATACAGCCAAAAAATGGCTAGATGTGTCAAAGACTAATGATGGTTTAGTTCCACTTCTCATATAAGTTCAAAGTGATAGCCAGAAGATTTGGAATAATTCAAAGCTCCATGAAAAATGCATTAATCTGTCAATCAGTCTGTCAACAAGAACTTGTTAAATACTTACTATGTGCCAGGCATTGGATTTAGCATTGGAGATCAGATGAAAGACTAAAAAATTGGTCCCTGACTTCAAGCAGATGACATTCTAATGAAAATATAGCATAGATATAGATATAGAAAGAGATACAAGTAAATTATACACATACATGCATATATGTGTGTATATGTAGTGTATATATACACATATGCATATAAATGTACATGCATGTCCGTATGCACTCAAATGTGTCGCATATATGCAAATGTGTGATATTAACATAAATGTTCATGTAGCATAACACATATTCATATATGTATGCAATGTATATATGTGTAATATTAACATAAATGTTCATGTAGCATAACACATATACATATATGTATGCAATGTATATATAAATATGCTTATATACTCTGTTATATATGAACTAGGCATTATGTATAGTATATATACACTATATATAGTATGTAGGATATAAACACTATATACTATATATGGTACTCATGTCTATATAATGCCATACTACATATCATTCATCTACGTGTACATATAATATACTTATATATAGACATATAAATATTATAGATACTATAAAATAATGTAATGCAATATATGTGTATATATGTGTGTGCATATACTTGTATATTAGTGTAATTGTGAAGTAATATCAAAGGGAGGGTTCTAGCTATCTTAGTGAGAGAAGCCCTTCTAGAGTCAAGGAGGCTGGAGATGAATGTACAAGGAATTCTTCTAAAGGGCCACCTACAAAAACTGGGTTGCTTTGAGTTATACTAGTGGGAATTGTTCACTTTTCTCCAAATGGAACCAGCTTACCCTGAAGAAAACAAAAATCATTGTTTTCATGTTGAGGAACACAGAATCTCAGAATCTTTTAGCTATAAGGGGCTTGAGAAGCATGTAATTTGATGTAGACATGAGTAGGAATCCCTTCGGCAACATAGCTGACAAACTCCGTCCAACTTGTCAGAAGTGAGTGTCTGGTAGCTGTCAGGAGACCGAGAGAGTCAGAGACAGAGAGACAGAGACACACAAAGACAGACCCAAAGAGACAGTGAAATAAGAGAGAGAGTGAGAATGAGGAAAAGAGAGAACAAGAAAGAGAGACAGAGACACAGAGATATAAGTACAGGAACACACAGAGAGACAGAGACACATAGAGGCAGAGACTCACAGAGACAGGTGAGAGATAGAGAGATGAAAAAGATGCATAGAGAGAGACAAAGAGACAGAGATAGAGAGACAGAGAGGCAGAGAGAGCCTAAGAGCCAGAGTCAGAAACAGAGACTCAAAGAGAGCCAGAGCCAGAGATAGACAGAGACAGCAGAGAGAGACAGAGACATACAGAAGCAGAATCACACAGATAACAGTGAGATAAGAGAGAGAGAGTGAGCAAGAGGGAAAGAGAGAGCAAAAAGACAGAAACAGAGACAGAGACATACAGAGGCAAAGAAAAAAGAGAGAGAGAGAGACAGAGAGAGAGGAAGAGAGAGAAGGAGAGGGAAAGGGAGAGGGAGAGGGAGAGGGAAGGAGGAAAGAGCAATCAATTGGAAATGAAGAAGATGAGAACTTCAAACTTCAGTCTTGGATCAAGGAGGATCCTGTGAACTTTTTCCACCTTTGCAGTGGTGTCTCAGTAGTATCTCTGGTATAGCTGGTGGCAGTATCTACTTCAAGAGACAGATTGGACCCAGATTCACAGCTCCACAAAGATTTTAGCAAAGATACATTACATCTAAGAAGAACTATTTGAACAGTTCACAAAAGAGAGAAAATGCCTCCTAAGAGCCATTCCTAACAGGCCTTTGCCACGTGTGACCATTAAAAATGGGCTTGTGGGAGCATATGTCCTCCATTGTTGTCATGGATGCTTTGTAACATCTGTTTTTACTGAAGTTTCTCACTCTTCTCTTAAAAGCTAACAAAGTCTGATTGTATAATTGAGAATCCAAACATAATCATGCTGGGAAGCACAATAATAGGGGTTGCAAACTATAGCTTGAGAAGGATAATCCCCTAATTTCTCATAGAACTCGTAGTGAAGATGAGCAGAGTCAGGTTCCAGGAACCTGGTTGTCCGTGAAAGCAGTCCTTAAGCTAATTGCTTCTGAATTGTGATATTAAAGGAAAAATTAAATGTAATCAAATAAATATCAGCAGCAGCATCTTTTCTGCTTGATATATAGCATGATCATTTTAAGGCCAGAATGATCTAGGTTCAAGTCCTACCTCAAAACTTATTGGCTAGGTGAACCTGGGCAAGCCACTTAATCTTTCAGTGCTCCCAAGTAACTCTCTAAGGTTTTAACTACATTTTTAAGCAAGTGGGGTTAAAATACCCAGGATCATCCAGCTAGGAAGTTTTAAGTGTCTAAGTCTAGATTTGAATTCAGGTCCTCAGTATTCTATCCACTATGTCATCTAGCTGCCCAGATCTCTAAGACTAAACTGGTGGAGCTCAATAGAGTATTAAGCCTCCAATAAGAAAGTCCAGAGTTCAAATTTGACTTAAAAGTCTGGCTGTGGTATCCCAGGCAAGTCACTTAAGCTCACTCTTCTCATCTGTAAAATCAAGTATATTAGGCTCACCTACCTTTAAAGACTGGGGTCATGATCCAATGAGATAATATTTGTAAAAGTGTTTAGCCCAGTGCCTGACATATAAGAAGAGCTATACAAATACTTATTGCTTTCCCTGCCTTCCTTCCTAAATTATTCAGCTGAATTGTCAAATAGGCCTGTTAAGTGTCAGACACTCTGCCGGGTGCTGGGGTTATAAACACAAAAAAATAATCTCTGCCCTTGAGTAGTTTACATTCTAAAATGAGTGCAGAAGAGGAGTGGAATACAGGGTTTAGGTTTGGTCAAACAAAGAGATAACAGTGGACAGATGAATGAATGTCACGTATGTTCTGAAGTCAGCTAGATAAAGTGAGTTAGATCAAGTTCATACTCACCATTGATCAGAAAAGCTCAATCCCTGGACAAATTGTCCAATGCTCAAGAGATTATTAGCTGGTTTGGTTTATTTATTTCTGTTAAAGTTTGGGGTTTCAGATTCTAAATTTTTGGATTTCTGTAATAGTATAATTTTATTGAACAGAATCACAAAGGAAAAGACAAAGCAAATTGGACTCTGGAAGGATAATGACACATATTTATCTAAATTTCTCATCCCCAAGACCCAAATCATTGAAAGTCCCTGTAATACCTCCAGGACAGGTCAAAGCAATGGTTATCACTAATTTCTTAGACATAAGGGTCCCCCTTTTATTTCCAGATAAATGGTGCCCATATCTTTCTCTTATAACCTTTATTCTTATGATGCCCTCCACGGTAGCCAGGAGGTAGCAGGTGGCCCATCTCAAAGTTCCTATGGCACCAGAAGCCTTTCCAGTACATTGGAAGTTTTTTGAGGGTAGGGGCTGATTTTATTTATGCTTTGAATCCCCAATGCACCCTAGCACCCAGAACCTAACACCAAGTTAATATTTAATATCTATGCACTGAATTGAATAGTTTGTATTTCTAAAATTGTTTCATGTTGGAAGAAATATATACTTAACCAGGCATTTAGAAGGTAGAAAACAATAATTCCCTTCCTATGGTTAATGTAGATATTTTTAGGGATTGCATGAGTTCAGTGATACATGAGTACTTTCATATGAAAACCATCACCATCTCCTACATGATTCTGCTCTGTGTTCTCGCAGGTAAATTTAAATTTGAATTTTTATTGAATTAAAGGCTAAGTGGGAGTTTCAGGGGACAGAGCCAAGATGGTGGAATGAAGCCAGGAAGCTGCTTGAGCTTTTCCAGTTTCCCTCAAAAACCACATGAAAGCAAGCCTATGAACAGAGTCTGATGGAATGAAACTACCCTTCAGCTCAAGATAGATTGGAAGGACTTCAAGAAAGGTCATTCTCACTGAAGTGAAAGGGGTATTCAGCCCAGCTCAGGGAGTATCTAGCAAAGCCAATGAGAGGGTCTTAATTAGAGTAGAATAGCAACTCTAACTCTCCCAACTCAGTAGCAAAGCAGACCAATAGGGCAGCCTCCAGTTCCAGCACAGAAGGAAAATTTCCATCTCAGGAAACCAGGTTGTTGCCTGGAGAGAGCAGGTAGAGATACCCTCTGCTGTGAGCAAGATACCAAACATAAGGGATTCCGGTGCTCAAAGTCCAGGCTCAGAGTGGCACAAGAAGCTTGAGCTAGCAGCCCCTCTACCTCAGGAGCAGAGTTCAACCTTAAAAATCACAAAATAGGAAAGGAAGAAGGAAGAAGGAAGGAAGGAAGGGAGGGAGGAAGGAAGGGAGGGAGGAAGGTAAAGAAGGAAGAGAGGGAGGAAGGAAGGGAGGGAGGGAGGTAAAAAAGAAAGGAAGGAAGGAAGAAAAAGTGAGCACGAAACAGAAAAAAAAAAACATAATCATAGAAAGCTACTATGGTGATGAGAAAGACCAAACACCAATCCATATGAGGACAAAATACCCACTTGAGAAATCTCAAAGAACAATATAAATTGGTCTCAAGTCTAAAGAGACGTCTTGGAAGTGCACATAAAAGACGTTAAAAGGCAAATAAGAGAGGTGGAAGAAAAATTGGGGAAAGAAATGACAGATATGCAAAAAAGAGTCAACAGGGAAGGAAAGTAGAAGTAGAAAAGGAAAACAAGTCCTTAAAAATACAATTAAATAAATGCAAAAAATATCTATTGAAGAAATCAATTCCTTAAAAAACACAATTGACCAAATGTAAATTAAAAAAAAAACTGAGAAAAACAATACCTTGAATTAAAGGTTAAGTCGCTGCTTCACTTGAATTTCTAGATTAGGAGAATCTGTATGGTTTATCAACTTTTTAAAACATAATATTGAGTAATAGAATCACAGTCAGGAGCAAACCAGTGATCCTACAAACTTTTCTTTCACAGTAGTTTGATTATTTGGTGAAATCTAGTGGCTCTTCTCCATTATTTTTTTTTTCATGCCCAAGATACCAAAAGTCTGGTGTGTTATTAGGACTAAATTTGGACTTAATGAAAAACACATTGCGGTATCCTTATTTTTATTGCTAGTTTAAAAAAAAACCTCCTAAAATATCTTTGGTTGCAATGCCTTGGATGCAGGCTAATATAGTGGAATGGAGGGTTCAAACTAAAGTTATTCCCTTCCAAATGACTTTAAAATAACATGTCAAATCAAATTCTGGAGCTGCATAGCCAATAAAAGGCTGGAGTGAAACATTTTTTCAATACAAGACAAGTTGGGAAGTTGGAGCAGTGTTGGCTTAGAACATAATGCAGCAACAACACCAATTGTGGGCCTTGAAGGCCATGGGTGACAGAAGCAGGAGTCATAGCTTTGATTCCAGGAGATCTTATTTCTCAGAGATAGATGGATTAAACAAGTAATCAGAAAGAGATTACAGAGGACCACTGTAGTGGTGTTAGGCACAGGACACAATCATGTTTGACAACTTCATTGCCCATACCCAGTTCCAGAACTCAACTCCAGTGTGGAGAGAAGTTCTTGAGGTCAAAGGAATAGTGACCTTATTCACAGTTCCAGGGAAGAGAGAATCACTACAGCTAGGTGATGACCAGAGCCCATGTCAGGAGAGCAGTAGACACAATTTCTCCCCGAATCACACAACCTTGAAGTCACTAAAAACTTAAAGAACTTCAAAAGTAGCTGTGAAAAAGCCTGAAGCTTGGGATGGTGTGTGTCTGTTCATCTGTCTCTATATCTTTCTGTCTGTCTGATTCTCTGTTTTTGGCTATGTTTCTCTGTCTTTGTATCCCTCTGTCTCCTCTTTTTATGTCTTTCTCATACAAACACGGATACATACACAACCACACGCCCCACCCAGATTAGTGCATCCCCAAAGTCAAGAAATAGGTCGGAAAAATCAACAAAGAACAATAACAACAAAAAGAAAGATGCTAGCCATAAAAATCTATTATGGTAACTCAAAAGACAAGTTCAAAAAAAATATAATTACATGAAGACATCTAAGATCATAATCTCAAAGAAAACTACATATTGCATAGAAGCCCAACAACAATTCCTAGAAGAGTTAGAGAGAGATAAAAAGGAACACAAATTATTTTTAAAATACAAGAAAAATTAGGAAAAGAAACAAGGTTAATGCAAGAAAATTATGAAAAGGTCATTAACAACTTGATAAAAGAACATAACAATAATGAAGAAAATAATACAGAATTGGCCAAATGATAAAATAAGTATAGAACCTCAATCAAAAAAATATTTCCCTAAACAACAGCATCAGGCAAAGGAAATCTAATGATTCAATGAGACATAAAGAAACAATAAAACAAAGTTGAAAAAAATGAAAAATAAAAGAAAATGTGAAGAATGTAATTGGAAAAGCAAATGACTTAGAAAATGCATTGAGGAAAAATAATTTAAAAATAATTAGACAACCTGAAAGCAGCAATCAGAGAAATATGCCACATTTCAAGAAATTGTAAGGGAAAATTGCTTAAATATCTTTGAACAAGAGTACAAAAGAAAAATGGGAAAAAAAAATCCACCAATCACTTCCTGAAGATTTCAAAATAAAACATCCCAGGAATACTATACTCAAATTCTATAGCTCCCTAGTTAAGAAAATATTGCAAGCATTAAAGGAAAATATATCAAATACCATGGAATAGCAGTCAGGATCACACAAGATTTAGAGTTTATGACATTAAAAAATTTGAGGGCTTGGAATATGATATTTTAGAAGACAAAGGGACTAGGAATACAATAAAAAATAATTGACCCCGAAAATTGATATTTAATGAAATAAAGAACGTCAAAGATTTACTGATGCAAATCCCAGAGATAACTAGAAAATTTGATATTTAAAAACAAAACTCAAGAAACATGAAAAGGTAAAAATTAAAAATAAATCATATGGGACTTAGTATGGTTAAACTGTTATGCAAAGATGATACCCGTAGTTGTTTGTTTGTTTGTTTGTTTTTTATTAAAGCTTTTTATTTACAAAACATATGCATGAGTAATTTTTCAACAATGACACTTGCAAAGCTTTCTGTTCCAAATTATCCCCTTATTCTCCCCACCCCCTCTCCTAGATGGCAGGTAGTCCAATATATGTTAAATATGTTAAAATATGTTAAAACCAATATATGTATAATATTTGTACAGTTATCTTGCTGCACAAGAAAAATCAGATCAAGAAGGGAAAAAAAAACTGAGAAAGAAAACAAAATGCAAGCAAACAACAACAGAGAGAGTGAGAATGCTATGTTGTCAACCATACTCAGTTCCCACAGGCCTCTCTCTGGGTGTAGATGGCCCTCTTCATCACTGAACAATTGGAACTGGTTTGAATCATCTCATTGTTGAAGAGAGCTATGACCATCAGAATTGATTACAATGTAGCTCTTTAATTTTTTTTCATTTTTAACATTCATTTTCAAATTTTTGAGTTCTAAATTTTCTCTCTTCTTACCTTCCTCCATTCTCTGAGGTGAGCAATATGATATCAGTTCTACATATAAAAGCATACAAAGTATATTCATATTAGTCATATTGCAAAAAAGCATGGAACATAAAGAGAATGAAAAAGTATGCTTTCTCTCAGAGCTCATCAGATTTATCTCTGGAGGTATTTCTCATCTTCCATCTTATGGCAGTCCTTTTTTTTTATGATGGCAAAGAATTGAAAATGGAGGAGCTACTCATCAATTGGGGAATGACTGAACAAGGTATAATGTATCGTAAAGGAGTACTCGTCTTAAAAATGATGAAGGGGGTACTTTCAGAAAAACTTGGAAACTCACTTAGAAATTCATGCAATATGAAGTAAGCAGAACCAGGAGAACATTGAGCAGAGTAGCAGCAATATTATTATTATGATCAACTATGAAAGATTTGGCTGTTTTGATCAATTCAATGATTCAAGACAATTCCAAAAGACTCATGATGAAAATTGCCATCCACCTCTGTATTTGAAATTCTTGTGTGACTTTATCTAAATCTTTTCAACTCCCTGCATTCTGTTCACTATGTCTAAAATAAGATGTACTCAGTGATTTCCATAGTCTCTTCCAGCTCTAAATCCATGATCCCATGTACCTCATTTTTCTTAATTCCAAACTCTGCTTTCTATATATTAAATCACAATCTTTTATGATAGAACTGGAGAAATGCACTAAATTTGAAGAAAGAGGATTGAATATAGAGAATTGACTCAAATATACAATAGTTCAAGCCATTCTCCAATTGATAAATGGCCAAAGGACATGAATAGACGATTTTCAGATGAAGAAATTGAAACTATTTCTAGTCATATGAAAAAGTGCTCCAAATCACTGTTGATCAGAAAAATGCAAAGTAAGACAACTCTGAGATACCACTACAAACTTGTCAGAATAGCTAAGATGACAGGAAAAGATAATGACAAATGTTGGAGGGGATGTGGGAAACCTGGGACACCGATAGATTGTTGATGGAACTGTCAATGGATCCAACCATTCTGGAGAGCAATTTGGAACTATGCTCAAAAAGTTATCAAACTCTGCATACCCTTTGACCCAGCAGTGTTTCTACTGGGCTTATATCCCAAAGCGATGTTAGAGGAGGGAAAGGGACCCACATGTGCAAAAATGTTTGTGGCAGCCCTTTTGGTAGTGGCTAGGAACTGGAAACTGAGTGGATGCTCATTAATTGGAGAATGGCTGAATAAATTATGGTTTATGAATGTCATGATGTTATTGTTCTATAAGAAAAGACCAGCAGGATGATTTCAGAGAGGCCTGGAGAGACTTACATAAACTGATGCTGAGTTAAATGAGCAGAACCAGGAGATCATTATACATGGCAATAACAAGATTATAAAATGATCAATTCTGATGGACATGGCTCTCTTCAAGAATGAGATGATTCAAACCAGTTCCAATAGTTCAGTGATGAAGAAAGCCATCTACATTCAGAGAGAGGACTGTGGGAACTGTGTGGTTCACTACATGGCATTTTCACTCTTTTTGTTGTGGTTTGCTTGCATTTTGCTTTCTTAGTTTTTTTCTTCCCTCTTGATCTGATTTTTCTTGTGCAGCAAGATAACTATATAAATACGAATACATTTATTGGATTTAACAGATATTTTTTAACATATTTAACATGTATTAGGCTACCTGCCATCTAGGTGAGGGGGTGGGAGGAAGGAGGGAAAAATTTGGAATAGAATGATTTTGCAAGAGTCAGTGTTGAAAAATTACCCATGCAAATGTTTTGTAAATAAAAGGCTTTTAATAAAAAATAAATTTAAAAAAAGTCATCTCCATCAATGTAGGCTCTCCTCTAGACATGTAGTTAATTATCTGATATCCTACCTCACATTACACCATCTTGTTCCACCCAAATATGGTGAAAGGGTTGCCACATAGAGAGCAATGAAGTACTGACTTTTTTTTATAGTACTGACCTTTATTTCTCAATAAAACCTTCTCTGTTAAAAAGAAAAGATGGAGAAAGGGCATTGAGATTTGAATCCTTTGTCTGTTTGAATAAAGAAAAAAGGGAAAATGGAAGAGAGGAAGGGAGGAAGGAAGGAAGGGAGAGAAAGAAGGAGGAAGAAGAAAGGAAGAAATAGAGGGACCAAGAGAGGGATGGAGGAAGGAAGGAAGGAAGGAAGGAAACATTTACTAGCTGCCAATTATGTAATAGGCACTGTGCTAAATGCTTTACAGATATCTCATGTGGTACTCACAATACCCCTCTAAGGCAGCTGCTAATATTATCCCCATTTAATAGTTTAGAAAGCAATTAATTGACTTGTCCAGAGAGTCACAAAGCTAATAGATGTTTGAGAATTAGATCTTTCTGATTATAGACCAAGCACTATCCACTGCACCACCCAGCTGTCTCTAAGAATTCTGGGTTTTTGCTGCCACTAAAGAATGTGAGTAATTTGTTTCATCTTTATGGGCCTTGGTTTCCTTTGTAAAATTACTAGATTAGATTAAATGACATCTTGGATCCCAGGTCTAAAACTGTGACTCTTCAGTGGGGAAAAGGAATAGAATGCACCATATTTATAAGAAACTGACTTCCCTCATCATCTCCCAAGTTATCATCATAATGAAAAAAAATCTTGGTTCTGATGGACATGGCTCTCTGCAACAAAGAATTGTCTCAAACCAGTTCCAACTGTTCACTGAAGAAAACCATCTACACCCAGAGAGAGGGAAATGAAATATGGACCACAATGTAACATTTTCATGATCTCTATTGACATTTGCTTGCATGGTGTTGCCTTTCTCTGATTCTTTTTTTTTCTTGTAGATAGGATTTTTCTTGCATAACTTCTCAAGCATTTCAACATTATTAACATGTAGTGGACTTCCTGCCATCTAGGGGAGGGGAGGGGACTGGGGGTAAAATTTGTAATGGAAAGCTTTGTAAAGATCAATGTTGGGGAACTACCCATATATATGTTATACAAATAAAAAGCTTTAATAAAAAAAAGATTTACAAAGCAAAAAAAAAAAATCTTGGGTCCTTAGAATCAATATACAATTGGTCTCATTCTCAGCAACCATTATTATTTGGCCATAAGTTGTCATTTACCAAAACCATGTCTTTATTACTTCCTAGTTATGACAGGCTAAGAAAGCACTGACCCTATAGAAATGAAGGCTATGAAAATTTCATTGAATTCTTCCTATTTTCATCACTTATTGGTAATGATTTATTCTTGCTAGTCAAGATGACTTTGTTCTCCAACAGTTCATATCACTAAAGTTTGAATTGGTGTTTGCTTGAGTGTGTAGATATCCTGCAGAACTGTGCATTTTCATTGCCAAATGCAGATGATGGCTGCAATAATATTTATTTGCTACCATGCTCTGCAAGAGAAGTAGGCATCTGTCCTCTCTAAAACATTCCCCTTTCACGTACATCATCAAAGGGAAGGTTTCAACCTCTCTAACCTTCTTTTGTGAACCATCCTCTGGAGTATTTCTGTTTCTTGTTTTGCTTTGTGGCCACTAACCACAAGAGAAATTTGTCTTTTTTACATATTCTGGTAATAATTTACTGCCCTTAGAAATATTAAACCACACACACACACACACACACACACACACACACACACACACACACAC